>LBNU01005190.1:2687-19261 GCA_014162995.1 Artemisia annua | reverse complement strand
ATTGTTGAATTATAACATAAGCTTAAAGAATTTCAAAATGTTGTATATAAAACTGGTAATTCAGTGACTACTATTCAAAAGTTTTCAGTAAAACGAACAAACAATGGTCACGGCTTTGCAATTGGAAGTGAATCACCATGTTTTTTACGTGTCGCACTCAATGAGATTCGAAAGTTATATAGTGCAGATCATTTCTTTGACG
The DNA here is from genome assembly GCA_014162995.1 of Artemisia annua. Classification (NCBI taxonomy): domain Eukaryota; kingdom Viridiplantae; phylum Streptophyta; class Magnoliopsida; order Asterales; family Asteraceae; genus Artemisia; species Artemisia annua. The sequence goes on along the minus strand of LBNU01005190.1, from coordinate 19,059 downwards.
ATACTGTTGTTCGTACTGTTGTATATGATTGTGAAGAGGAATATGAAATTGAAGAAGAGAGTCGATCAAAAATGGAAAACGTTACATACAATAAACCTTTTGATACTCTAAAATGCCTCCAATAAATGATATTTTCACACCTCAAAAAGAGAAATCTGAACAACCATGGTACATTATCAAACCTCAAGAAGTTACTTCTTATGTAGCTCCTGCTAAACCAGTGGTGCAAATAAACGGTCCTTTACCAAACGATAACAAACTTCAACCTCTTCCTACACGTTGTCGTGTACTTCATTATTTCGACACGTTCAAGGACAACCTTGAACAATTAGATGAAGCCATTGAACGCAACTCTCAAATAACGGTTTTCACTATTACTACTCCTCATGAGAGAGAAAAACGAGAAGTGTTTCAAAAACAGTTTTTACCTATTGCTCGACATTTGTGTCATTTTGCTAACCACTGGGAACAGGAACTTCAAAAAGAAGTCTCATCTATGATGAATGTGTTTCAAGAAACTGAACAAGCAATTTTAAATCAAAAACGTCAAAATCAATTTTTACAAAAAGAAGCTGATCGACTCTTGGAACATGTTCTTAGTGCTGATATAATTTCTGTGATTATGAATTCTCTTTATGAATCTGGTAATTCTATGCCTGTTGATGATCACTGTGATGATGTTGAGTTGTTATCTAAACAAATTGAGACATTAAAAGATGAAAACGTTAATCTTCGAAAACACAATGATGATGTGCAAAACAAACTTTCAAATGAGATCTCTAAACTCAACAAAAAGCTTGAATGGTGTCAAAACCAAAGTCATGATTTCGAACTGGAATTACAAAGTCTTAAAACTTCCACAACTTTTCAAAACGAAAATGAGGAACTAAAAAGTCAAATTTCAAAATATGAAAAGGAAATTGCAGAATTGCAAGAAGTTACAGACTATTGGCAAAAGAGTCGTGATGAATATTTTTATTCTAACAGAAAACTCGACAGTGAAATTCAAGATAAAATGCACATTATCATTGAGTTGAAAGAGAAAATGCGTGAGCTTGAAAAAGGAAAATCTGTCAACACTAATGTAATTGCACCAGGAATGTACTTAATTACATGGTAAAAGATAGTTAGGGAGTAATGAAATCTAAGTAAACACTACTCTCCACCACTGATTTTTCTCAAAACCAAAAAAAATACAAAAATATAAGTAGCTTAGAAGTAGATAACTTGGGTTAGTTGACTAGCAACTAATTCCGCCCTCTCCTCCAAAACAAGAGATTTTACCTGCTTTCATAAAATATAAATATACAAAAAGAATCTTCCTCCACCCTTAGACCTAGATTAGAGTAGCCTTTAGCCTAACGAACACTATTCCCTGCGAGAGAACGATCAATCCCCCAGTACTTGCCACTACACTATACTACATCGGTCAGGTACACTGCCTGGTGGGGATTGCAAGCTTCTCGAGATCCCTCGAGAGGTAAAACGTAGTGCGTGTTGCAATCCACGCGCATCAAAAGTTAAGTCATACGTCGATGAGATTGTTGAATTATAACATAAGCTTAAAGAATTTCAAAATGTTGTATATAAAACTGGTAATTCAGTGACTACTATTCAAAAGTTTTCAGTAAAACGAACAAACAATGGTCACGGCTTTGCAATTGGAAGTGAATCACCATGTTTTTTACGTGTCGCACTCAATGAGATTCGAAAGTTATATAGTGCAGATCATTTCTTTGACGATACTGTTGTTCGTACTGTTGTATATGATTGTGAAGAGGAATATGAAATTGAAGAAGAGAGTCGATCAAAAATGGAAAATGTTACATACAATAAACCTTTTGATTACTCTAAAATGCCTCCAATAACTGATATTTTTACACCGCAAAAAGAGAAATCTGAACAACCATGGTACATTATCAAACCTCAAGAAGTTACTTCTCATGTAGCTCCTGCTAAACCAGTGGTGCAAATAAACGGTCCTTTACCAAATGATAACAAACTTCAAACTCTTCCTACACGTTGTCGTATACTTCAGTATTTCGACACGTTCATGGATAACATTGAACAATTAGATGAAGCCATTGAACGCAACTCTCAAATAACGGTTTTTACTATTACTACTCCTCATGAGAGAGAAAAACGAGAAGTGTTTCAAAAACAGTTTTTACCTATTGCTCGACATTTGCGTCATTGTGCTAACCACTGGGAACAGGAACTTCAAAAAGAAGTCTCATCTATGATGAATGTGTTTCAAGAAACTGAACAAGCGATTTTAAATCAAAAACGTCAAAATCAATTTTTACAAAAAGAAGCTGATCGACTCTTGGAACATGTTCTTAGTGCTGATATAATTTCTGTGATTATGAATTCTCTTTATGAATCTGGTACTTCTATGCTTGTTGATGATCACTGTGATGATGTTGAGTTGTTATCTAAACAAATTGAGACATTAAAAGATGAAAACGTTAATCTCCGAAAACACAATGATGATGTGCAAAACAAACTTTCAAATGAGATTTCTCAACTCAACAAAAAGCTTGAATGGTGTCAAAACCAAAGTCTTGATTTCGAACTGGAATTACAAAGTCTTAAAACTTCCACAACTTTTCAAAACGAAAACGAGGAACTAAAAAGTCAAATCTCGAAATATGAAAAGGAAATTGCAGAATTGCAAGAAGTTACAGATTTTTGGCAAAAGAGTCGTGATGAATATTTTTATTCTAACCGAAAACTCGACAGTGAAATTCAAGATAAAATGCACATTATCATTGAGTTGAAAGAGAAAATACGTAAGCTTGAAAAAGGAAAATCTGTCAACACTAATGTAATTGCTCCAGGAATGTACTCATTAGACATAACAAATATAGCACAACACACTAAGAAGTCTAATTTGGATCCTTCCACTTCTACAGGAATAGTTGCCACTCATAGCGTTAGCAGATCCAAGCATAAACGAATGAAATGGAAGAATAGGATTTTGCAACGTAGAAGAGAGACACTAGAAGCCTCTGAAGTAGAAGAACACCCTAGGACTTTGAATAAGACTCATCCTGCACTAGATTTAGATACTGATTTGGCAAATTGTAATTCTAATCTATGTGTAACGAATGATGAACCTTTGAATGTTTTAAAAGTTGATGCTTCATGTGTGTTTTGTCGTAAGAGTATGTTATCTGGTGATCATTCTAAATGTGTTGCAAATTCTCTTTTATCTCGTCTTAAGAAACGTACATTAGGCAGAAAATCTAGGCCCACTAATGCTTCTAAATCTGTGCTAGGACTTATGCCTTGTGTAGTTTCTAAGAATGATATAGTCAACCCAGTAGTTGCGAACAATACCTCTAGGATCATGCCAACTGTCACTGAATTTGATATAAAGAAGGCTAAATCTAGTTGGAATTGGCAACGTTGGTTACAAAGGACACATAACTTTAAATGGATTCCTAAAATTGTTAACATGTGTGCTTCTAACCCAACGGAACCCACAACTTCTTCGGGTTCCACCCTTACCATTGTACCATCGTCGTCTCTTTCATGTGATGCAGGTGGTGCAAATTGTTCTCTGGATTGTTGATAGCGGATGCTCCCGACACATGACAGGCAATCTCAAACTGTTAAAAAACTTTGTCTCAAAGTTCATTGGTACTGTCAGATTCGGGAATGATCATTTCGCTGCAATTATGGGCTATGGGGACTATGTCAGTGGGAATATCGAAATTAGTCGTGTTTATTATGTTGAAGGCCTTGGTCACAATCTATTTTCAGTTGGTCAATTTTGTGATGGTGATCTGGAAGTTGCATTCAGGGAGAAAACATGCTTTGTTCGTGATCTACAAGGAAATGATCTCATGTCCGGCACACGTGGAAACAGTCTTTATACAATTTCAATGTCCGACATGACCGCTTCCTCTCCCATTTGTCTACTTTCAAAGGCTGAATCGACAAAATCCTGGTTATGGCACCAACGCATGTCACATCTCAACTTCCGAACTATGACTGATCTTGCTCGCCATAAACTAGTTGACGGTCTTCCAAGGTTCCGATATGCAAAAGATCACCTATGTCCCGCTTGTGAACAAGGAAAGAGCAAACGTGCACACCTCACCACCAAACCAGAACCGAGCACTGATCATGTTCTTCAACTTCTTCATATGGATTTATGTGGACCAATGCGAGTACAAACGATTAATGGGAAACGATACATACTTGTGATAGTCGATGACTTCTCCAAATGGACTTGGGTCTACTTTCTTCGAAGCAAAGATCAAGCTCCATCAATGATAATCACCTTTCTCACGAAAATTCAGGTTCAACTTCGCAACACAGTCAGGATTGTAAGAACAGATAATGGAACTGAATTCAAGAATCAAACTCTTTATGCATACTTTGAAAAAGTTGGAATTGAACATCAAAAATCAATTGCACGGACTCCAGAACAAAATGGAGTGGTCGAAAGACGCAACAGGACGTTAGTGGAAGCCGCACGAACGATGCTCATTAATGCTCAATTACCAGATTATCTTTGGGCAGAAGCCGTCTCTACCGCATGTTACACCCAAAATCGTTGTATGATCAATAAACGTCACAAAGTTACACCGTATGAAATTGTTCACTAACGAAAGCCTAACATACAACACTTTCATGTATTTGGTTCTCTATGTTATCCGAATAATGATCGTGATGATCTTGGAAAACTTAAAGCAAAGGCTGACATCGTTATCTTCATTGGATATTGTGAAAACTCTAAAGGATTTCGAATCTACAACCGTCGTACTAGAGAAATTCAGGAGACTATCCATGCTAATTTCGATGAGCTCACAGAAATGGCTTCTGAGCAAAACAGCTTAGGACCCGCAACCAACCGTCTAAACTTTCCAGATTCTTCAGCTGAACCGTTGTCACTAACTCGTCGAGAATTGGAAACATTGTTTTCTCCTTTGTTCGATGATTCATTTGAGACACGTGCACCAGATGTATCCACTAGTTCCGCTGCTCAACCTGATAATATTCAAGTACCTGATACAACGGTTACTACAACTACAATAGTAACACCCGATGCACCCCCGACTGAATCACCAACAATAGAAGAACAAACCGCTTCCAACACCGACAACCCAACTGAAGATCTGAACCAACAACAAGTACCCGAACCTGCAAATTATGATCCAAATGCGTTCTTCAATCCGTTTGCTCCGACTCCGAACCTTTCTGATATTGCTGAGTCGTCAACACGCAACTTGGAACCAACTAATATGCAGCAGTTTCATAACCCTCACCCTTCAACACATCATTGGACTCGTGACCATCCAATTGTCAACATTATTGGTCATCCAACAGCTCCAGTTATGACTAGACAAAAACTTCACTCCGATGCCGAACATTGCATTTATGCTCTAACAGTTAGTCATGAAGAACCGAAAAATATTAAAGAAGCTCTCACTTACGACAACTGGATTGAATCAATGCAAGAGGAATTCAACCAATTCAAACGTCTTGAAGTTTGGGAATTAGTTGAACGACCGGATGGATTTTATGTCATTGGGCTAAAATGGATTTGGAAAAACAAGTTGGACGCAGAAGGCAATGTTATTCGTAACAAATCACGTTTGGTAGCTAAAGGATATACTCAAGAGGAAGGAATTGACTTTGAGGAATCTTTTGCACCAGTGGCTAGACTCGAAGCTGTTCGAATATTTTTAGCATACGCTGCTCACAAAAACATGGTCGTTTATCAAATGGATGTGAAAACTGCATTTCTGAACGGTCAACTACGTGAGGAGGTATACGTTAGTCAGCCAGAGGGATTTGTCGACCCAGAGCACCCAAATCATGTCTACCGACTTAAGAAGGCTCTCTATGGTCTCAAACAAGCCCCCAGGGCGTGGTATGATAAACTTACTGCTTTCTTGCTTGCTAATTCTTTTACTAAAGGTTTACTAGATCCAACTTTGTTTATTCAAAAACACGGGGAAGATATTTTAATTGTGCAAATATATGTCGATGACATTATTTTTGGCTCTACAAACAAAAAGTACTCAAACGCTTTTGCCAGATTAATGAAACAAAATTTTGAAATGTCAATGATGGGTGAACTTACGTTCTTTTTGGGACTACAAGTTCATCAGTCTCCCCGTGGAATTTTCCTAAATCAGTCCAAATACGCTCTTGAGATAATTAAGAAACATGGAATGACCATTTGTGATACATACAATACTCCTATGGCTAACACAACTAAGTTAGATGCGGATCCAAATGGGAAACCAGTTGACCCCACAAAGTACCGAAGTATTATTGGGTCACTGATGTATCTCACCGCTAGTAGACCGGATATTGTATTTGCTGTATTCATATGCTCTCGCTATCAGTCCAGTCCTACTGAACGACACCTCAATGAGGCTAAGAGAATCCTTCGATACGTAAAGGGAACCATTAACTTGGGGATCTGGTATCCGAAGGATTCCGGTTTTGAACTAATAGCTTTTTCAGACGCTGATCATGTAGGGTGTATGGATACACGCAAAAGTACTTCTGGTGGTTTGCAGTTTCTTGGAGATAAACTCGTGTCTTGGCAGTCAAAGAAGCAGGATTGCACCTCACTTTCATCTACAGAAGCTGAATACATTGCCATGTCTGCCTGTTGTGCACAAGTCATTTGGATGCGTACCCAACTAATGGACTACGGTTACTTATTCGACAAGATTCCAATGTATTGTGATTCGAAAAGTGTGATAGCAATCTCATGCAACACAGTTCTGCATTCAAAGTCTAAGCACATTGATCTCCGTTATCACTTCATCAAGGAGCATGTTGAAAAGGGTACAATAGAGTTATACTTTGTGGGTACTGAATACCAACTAGCAGATTTGTTCACAAAACCTTTAGCTCCATCAAGGTTTGCTGAACTGGTCCACCGGATTGGTATGCAGTGGTTGACTCCAGATGATCTAAAATCTTTTCTTGAAAACAATTAACTGAGTCAAATACCAAAATTATTTTTGTAAATATTTATCAAAAACAAAAAATACAAAATCAAAAAATCTTCAAAAATTCCAAAAAGATGTTACATTTTATTTACCTTTATTTTACTTTATTTTGTTTTTCATATGCATGTACACCATCTTCGTCAACACTTTGGTTTATCAAAAATCTCAATATTTTCATACCAAGTGTTGAGGGGGAGAAACTGTTTTTCAAAATTTAAAAATCTTGTGCAAACATGTGTACTTGCATATTTCTAAAAATTATGATGTTTTCTAACATTGGTGGAACGTCAAAGGTTATCTCTCGTATCATTTCTTTTTCCTTTTACTTCTTTGTTAGCCTAGTATGTCTTTACCATTAACTGTCTTTACATTTAACCGTTAAATAAACTTGTTAGGACTTGTTATATGGTCTAGTATGAAGTTTAGGGACTAAATTTGCCAAGTTGTCAAAAAGCTTTAAAAATCTTATCATAACAAACACCCCCCGTTTTTATTTTCACAATAAAAAAAGAGCAAAAACAAACACTCCTTAGTACATCTCACGGCTATAATTCGTCACTCAAATCCGTGTTCATAATCTTCAAACCGTAAGTAAATTCATGATCTTTGGCTCATTTTAACAGATGGTTTCAACCAATTGAATTTTAGATGGCTAGATTTCGTGTAATTTTGATTATTAGAACTAGGGTTTTCGAAAATATTGAATCTTGCGTGTTAAGTTGTTTTAGACCATGTAATCATAGGGCTTTTGACGTTAAATGTATTATGTTCATGTCCCTAACGTCTAATCATAACAGTTAACATGTTTGAATTAATTTCGAAAATTAGGGTTTATGTCGAATTAGGTTTTTGAGATTGGTTGATGTTTTTGTGAATGTTATTGGTGGGTTATGTTAGTTTAAGTGTATGCAACATGTTTGAGCTCATTAATTGTTCCAATTCATCAGATTGCATGTTCTAGAAAATTAGGGTTTATGTTCGAATTGGGGCTTTTCATATAAGTGTTCTTGAGTCTAATTAAACTGCTTAAACGTGTTCCTATAAGTGTTAATTGATGTGTTTCATTGGTATTACAACATGAATGCTCGTTAAAATTTTTCTAGATAATTATTGTGCTTGTTAACTTTCGAGATCTTTATGAATGAGCATTGATATGTTTCTAACTAGTGCTTATCACTTAATACACAGGTTTCATTCAAGGATTCTAAGATTTCACAATTAAACGTATGACTTCAAAGATTTCGAAAATTCTTGTATTATACCTGATACAACGGTTACTACAACAATAATAGTAACACCCGATGCACCCCCGACTGAATCACCAACAATAGAAGAACAAACCGCTTCCAACACCGACAACCCAACTGAAGATCTGAACCAACAACAAGTACCCGAACCTGCAAATTATGATCCAAATGCGTTCTTCAATCCGTTTGCTCCGACTCCGAACCTTTCAGATATTGCTGAGTCATCAACACGCAACTTGGAACCAACTAATATGCAGCAGTTTCATAACCCTCACCCTTCAACACATCATTGGACTCGTGACCATCCAATTGTCAACATTATTGGTCATCCAACAGCTCCAGTTATGACGAGACAAAAACTTCACTCCGATGCCAAACATTGCATTTATGCTCTAACAGTTAGTCATGAAGAACCGAAAAATATTAAAGAAGCTCTCACTTACAACAACTGGATCGAATCAATGCAAGAGGAATTCAACCAATTCAAACGTATTGAAGTTTGGTAATTAGTTGAACGACCAGATGGATTTTATGTCATTGGGCTAAAATGGATTTGGAAAAACAAGTTGGACGCAGAAGGCAATGTTATTCGTAACAAATCACGTTTGGTAGCTAAAGGATATACTCAAGAGAAAGGAATTGACTTTGAGGAATCTTTTGCACCAGTGGCTAGACTCGAAGCTGTTCGAATATTTTTAGCATACGCTGCTCACAAAAACATGGTCGTTTATCAAATGGATGTGAAAACTGCATTTCTGAATGGTCAACTACGTGAGGAGGTATACGTTAGTCAGCCAGAGGGATTTGTCGACCCAGAGCACCCAAATCATGTCTACCGACTTAAGAAGGCTCTCTATGGTCTCAAACAAGCCCCCAGGGCGTGGTATGATAAACTTACTGCTTTCTTGCTTGCTAATTCTTTTACTAAAGGTTTACTAGATCCAACTTTGTTTATTCAAAAACACGGGGAAGATATTTTAATTGTGCAAATATATGTCGATGACATTATTTTTGGCTCTACAAACAAAAAGTACTCAAACGCTTTTGCCAGATTAATGAAACAAAATTTTGAAATGTCAATGATGGGTGAACTTACGTTCTTTTTGGGACTACAAGTTCATCAGTCTCCCCGTGGAATTTTCCTAAATCAGTCCAAATACGCTCTTGAGATAATTAAGAAACATGGAATGACCAGTTGTGATACTTACAATACTCCTATGGCTAACACAACTAAGTTAGATGCGGATCCAAATGGGAAACCAGTTGACCCCACAAAGTACCGAAGTATTATTGGGTCACTGATGTATCTCACCGCTAGTAGACCGGATATTGTATTTGCTGTATTTATGTGCTCTCGCTATCAGTCCAGTCCTACTGAACGTCACCTCAATGAGGCTAAGAGAATCCTTCGATACGTAAAGGGAACCATTAACTTGGGGATCTGGTATCCGAAGGATTCCGGTTTTGAACTAATAGCTTTTTCAGACGCTGATCATGCAGGGTGTATGGATACACGCAAAAGTACTTCTGGTGGTTTGCAGTTTCTAGGAGATAAACTCGTGTCTTGGCAGTCAAAGAAGCAGGATTGCACCTCACTTTCATCTACAGAAGCTGAATACGTTGCCATGTCTGCCTGTTGTGCACAAGTCATTTGGATGCGTACACAACTAATGGACTACGGTTACTTATTCAACAAGATTCCAATGTATTGTGATTCGAAAAGTGCGATAGCAATCTCATGCAACACAGTTCTGCATTCAAAGTCTAAGCACATTGATCTCCGTTATCACTTCATCAAGGAGCATGTTGAAAAGGGTACAATAGAGTTATACTTTGTGGGTACTGAATACCAACTGGCAGATTTGTTCACAAAACCTTTAGCTCCATCAAGGTTTACTGAACTGGTCCACCGGATTGGTATGCGGTGTTTGACTCCAGATGATCTAAAATCCTTTCTTGAAAACAATTAACTGAGTCAAATACCAAAATCACTTTTGTAAATATTTATCAAAAACAAAAATACAAAATAAAAAAAAATCCTCAAAAATACCAAAAAGATGTTTCATTTTATTTACCTTTATTTTATTTTATTTTGTTTTTTATATGCATGTACACCATCTTCGTCAACACTTTGGTTTATCAAAAATTTCAATATTTTCATACCAAGTGTTGAGGGGGAGAAAATGTTTTTCAAAATTTAAAAATCTTGTACAAACATGTGTACTTGCATATTTCTAGTAGCTATGATGTTTTCTAACATTGGTGGAACGTCAAAGGTTATCTCTCGTATCATTTCTTTTCCCTTTTACTTCTTTGTTAGCCTAGTATGTCTTTACCATTAACTGTCTTTACATTTAACCGTTAAATAAATTTGTTAGGACTTGTTATATGGTTTAGTATGTAGTCTAGGGACTAAATTTGCCAAAGTGTTTAAAACTTTCAAAAGCTTTAACAAAACAAACACCCCCCGTCTTTTATTTTTCATAAAATTCAAAAACAAAAACAAACACTCCTTAGAATATCTCACGGCTCAAAATCATTTCACAAATCCGTGTTCATAATCTTCAAACCGTAAGTAAATTCATGATCTTTGGCTCATTTTAACAGATGGTTTTCAACCAATTGAATTTTAGATGGCTAGATTTCGTGTAATTTTGATTATTAGAACTAGGGTTTTCGAAAATATTGAATCTTGCGTGTTAAGTTGTTTTAGACCATGTAATCATAGGGCTTTTGATGTTAAACGTATTATGTTCATGTCCCTAACGTCTAATCATAACAGTTAACATGTTTGGATTAATTTCGAAAATTAGGGTTTATGTGGAATTGGGTTTTTGAGATTGGGTGATGTTTTTGTGAATATTATTGGTGGGATATGTTAGTTTAAGTGTATGCAACATGTTTGAGCTCATTAATTGTTCCAATTCATCAGATTGCATGTTCTAGAAAATTAGGGTTTATGTTCGAATTGGGGCTTTTCATATAAGTGTTCTTGAGTCTAATTAAACTGCTTAAACGTGTTCCTATAAGTGTTAATTGATGTGTTTCATTGGTATTACAACATGAATGCTCGTTAAAATTTTTCTAGATAATTATTGTGCTTGTTAACTTTCGAGATCTTTATGAATGAGCATTGATATGTTTCTAACTAGTGCTTATCACTTAATACACAGGTTTCATTCAAGGATTCTAAGATTTCACAATTAAACGTATGACTTCAAAGATTTCGAAAATTCTTGTATAAGAATTTTTAGAGAAAAGTTTTCGAGATTTTTTCTCACAAACTTTTTCGAGATCTTTCAAAATTTTCGAGATCTTTTCATAACTCCTGTTATCGAGAAAATCTTAAAATTCTGAAATCTCTCAATAAAGTTTTCGAGAAATAAAGATCCTTAAAGTTATCGAGATCTTTTTACTGAAAAGTTATCGAAATCTTTTTTCTAAAAGGTTATCGAGATCTTTTTACTAAAAAGTTATCGAGATCATTTCCTTACAATATTATCGAGATCTTTTGTCAAAAGTTTCGAGATATTTTCAGACAATGTTTTTCGAGAAACTCATCTAAAGGGTTTTCGAGAACTTTTGCTCATCAAACTTTTCGAGATCTTTTCTTAGGAAAATTTTCGAGATCTTTCTTGGTCTAAAGTTTTCGAGATATTCATTAGTGATAGTTTTAGAGAACATTGTTTGTAATAACTTTGAGATCATGTGTAACATATTTTTGAGTATTCAAGTGATTGTAATTTTTCGAAAACTTGTATATTGGATGAATCCTCATGAATATGTGTATTATGATAATGTTTATTAACTTGTGATTGTATTGTGTTATTAGACATGATTACCAAAAGACGTATGTGCTTTAAATGATAAATCATCCAAGTAACATGTTAGATAATAATACCGTCATTAATCACATATTAATTAACTAAACCATGAATGCAACATATATGTCTTTGAATATCAAACGTGAACTCGGACTAATGACTAACATATCTGGATGTTTGATTTCATGACATGACACTTTCAGAACACAATGGCTCAACACGATGAATCAGTTCCTCAACAACAGAATCTTCCACTACTTGCACTTGGTGAATTTCTACCAGCAGACTACAATGTCTCAATTGACCAAAACAATCTTCGCATTGACTTCAACAAACTCAGTATCCCAGAAGACACATGCAAGATTGTCAAAGACATACTACTGGCTCATCCCTGCAAGCCCATGCTTACTAAGTCTACATCAGTACCAACTTTCTACATTCATCAGTTCTGGTACACTGCTAAGGCGAATTTGGACGACGAATCATTCACTGTAGAGCTGGATCGACAAAGATACACTGTAGATCTTGATGTACTTCGCACAGTTCTTATGTTACCGACTCCCACTGAATTTCATCCGATGTTGACTGAACTGGAAATCCTTGACTACTTCATTGATCTAGGATATGACATTCCTGATAATGAATCACTCACGAAACTTTCAAAGTTCAACGTTAAATATCTGCCTCAACCGTGGAGAACTTTCTACATGTTGATTGTCAGATCCATTGCTGGAAGAAAGAGTGGTCATGAGCATCTAAGATTAGAGCACATGCAAGTATTCTGGGGAATGATGACAATGAAACCTATTGACTTTGCTGCACCCATAATGAGCGACATGATCCATCACATTCAAACTGACCGTGACAGGACCGTGATTCCGTTCATTAGATTCACTAAATTGCTCATCGAATACTTCTGTGAGAAGACCCCTGATTATATCAAGAGGATGCACGACAGGACTGAACCAAAGGACATATTCAACCAAGATCCCAAGATATCGTTCGTCAAGTCCATCAGATTCATTCCAAGAACAAAAGGAATGAGAATCCCTGATCATTTCTTAGATGATGAAATCAGAAAAACTCAGAACTACAAGATTTATGACAAAGCATTCAAAGCTGGGAGAGTTGGTTACACGGAGAAAGAAGAAGAACCAGCTTCAATTGTTCAAACCCGGAGCAGGAGGGGTGGCAAGTCTGGATGCTCTAGCAGTACCACAACTACACAAAAACCAAAGACTGCCCAAAAACCACCCACCATACCTAGAAGGAAAGCTGCTCCAAAGCAGATTCCTCAAGATGAACCATCGGCTTCATCATCTGAAACGGAAACCGACTCTAAGTTCGGCTCTGAATCTGATGACGAAGAAGATTATGTAAGAAGGTCAAAGGCTCAGGATGAGAAAGAAGATGAAGAAGAGGAGTTTCCAGGGCTTGAACTGACAAAACAACTAAGCAAGGAAACTGCCGAGCAAGAACAAAGAAGAGGCACGGGTATTACCATTAACGAACCGAGTGATGCTACTCGTGATGAAGAAGCAGAAGATGAACCAACTGCAGAGCCACTGGTTGACAAACGAAAACTGAAGAGTATCATTGTCGACACCAGGGCTGAAAAGAAGCAGGAAGAGAAAGATTTCAGGGCAGCTGTACTACTCAATCTCCAACATCCACAACCTCATCAAACACCGACTAATCTTCAAGGACATGAGGCTGGCTCTAGTAGCACTGTAGTTCCTCAGACCGAAACCGAACAACGTGACCCTGAAGGGAACATCATCATGGAAGAAGCTACAGAGGAAGAGCAAGAGCAGACAGAGTACATCACACTTGAATTCGTTGCTAAAGTTCAAAGAGATGAGGAAATTAAGAGGAAAGCTAAAGAAGAGACGGATAGACTGCTTCGTGGACTCGATCAAGACGAAGAACTCATTGACACTGATCAATATATCAACAGTCCTCTGCACTCATCTTCAAAGAATCCCCCGACTCCAACAGGAACACCTCCAAGGGATCCCTCACCTCCTCCATCAGAACCAGAGCATGAATCATCTTCATCATCATCATCACATCACTCTTCACCACCACCAACAAAGAAAACATCCAAAAGCAAATCAATCAAGAAACGGAAGGGAGGCAAAGCATCATTGACAGCATCAAAGCGGATCAAGAAAGCTTTTGATTTGGCAAGGAAGAAAAGGAAGGAGACACAACATCAAACTGGAGACCTTAATGACCAAGTCCAACTGCTCTCACAACAGGTCAAAACTTTGACTTCACAAGTCAAAGATCTTCAGGAAGCAAAGGCACTTGTCGACAAGCTTATGTTTGCTGACATGGATGGGATGATCAAGGGATACACCAATGAATATCTTCATGATAATCTTGCTGCAATTGCTACACCAGCTGTGTCTGAACTTATCGAGCCGATTCGTACAAAGCTGAACTCCAGGATCAAGCACAGCATCGAGCGTATGCTTGAGTCAACTCCTTTCTACCTTCGCACCGACAGGGCTCCTCCATCTCCAGATGCACTCTCAACTGAACAACTTCAAGCCCTGTTAGCTGCAAAGCTAAGGAATAAGGAGGACAAAACTCCTGAAGAGTCAACGATGTTCGAGGCACTTCAAACCATTGCCTCGAAAGAATCATGCAAGGAAGCGGCCGGCAAGCACAAACGACCAAGGAAAGATGATGATCCTGATTCAGATCCTAAAAGCAAGAAGTTAAAGAAATCAACAGGACCATCTTCTTCACAACAGCCGCAGAAGACTTCCAAGGCTCCTCCTTCCAAACAACAAGCTCCAGTATCCGGCTCCGGTCCAACACAATCAGAGGAACCATTCATGCTTCAACCGGTTGACACTCAGGAAGAACCAGAAACAGCAATACCCGAATCAGAAATCCCTGAATTTCAAGCCGGTCCATCGTCTACAAAAGAGAAGAAGAAGTTCTCAAAGTCAAAGAAACAAAAGCAAAAGACTACTCACTTCTCGGCTAGATGTGGATGAAGCACCTAAGTCTGATTGGTTGACTGATATGATTAAAGCACAACCACCGCTAGAGACTGAAGAACCTTTTCCTGGTAATACTTTGCAGATGACTCAGAGTATTATGTCGGGTCTTCAAGTCGAAAGATTATCAAAAGCAGAACTGAAAAGGATCAACCGTGAAGCTACGGAATTTCTGAAGCAAAGGTCAGGAAATAAAGTCGAACTTGATTACCACATGGAGAACATAGCCTGCGCACTATCCGGCTCATTCGACTGGCTCAACCCTGAATCAAATGTCGACACGAAAAAGAAGACACCTTACTTCACAGATTGGACAAAACCGTTGCCTCTACTAGGCTTTCCAGATAGACCAAAGATCCCTTACAGACACTTCTTCAACAACGACTTCCGATAACTCCAACACGCTCACGAAACTTCAAAGGAACGATATGCATCTTCACTGACGCTTTCCATTCCAGCAGCCCGATATGAACTACCTGACGTTGAAGAGTCCGCACCAATCTACTGCAAATCAGTTGTCACATACAACAGAGAAGCTTGATGAGGTGTAATCTAGCTAGTGAAAGCAAGAACCACGGATCGTTGTCCCAACGAGGGTTGAACTGATCTCGTCACTCAAGATCGTGAGATATGTGAAGTGAATAAGGTTTAAAAGATGATTTTGGTTTTGATTATACTACAAATACAATTAAAATGCGGTTAAAGTAGAGAAAAGCAATAAAGTGACGCAAAGAAAATAAACAAGTAAAGTTGCATGAAATAAAGTGACTTAAAGAAAGCGATAATTAAAGTGCAATAAGTAATGAAAACGGTAAATGAATTTAAAGAAAATATGTTCGCAAAGCGACTCGAATAGGTTTACTAAATATGAGCTAAAGGTTTGTGACGAGTTATTTTCCTTTCTCGAGATTAGTTGTCAATTAATCTTTTGAAGAGATAATAACTCTAGACGAGTGATTTAATCGTTCTTAGCTTTTGTCCTTCGAATAATAAAATCACAAGTCTAAATAATCTTAATGATTATTAATCACAAACTTTTAACGTCCACACTTAGCTCACAAACCCGAATCACTAAGCAAACACGAATTAAACTACTCACGGCTCATTTTAAAGAAAGTAAAGCGATAAAAGTTCTAGATAAAAAAGATCTCGATAAAAAAGATTTAGATAAAAGTTCTAGATAAAAAAGATTTAGATAAAAGATCTCGATAAAAGTTCTAGATAAAAAAAGATTTAGATAAAAGTTCTAGATAAAAAAGATCTCGATAAAAAAGATTTAGATAAAAGTTCTAGATTAAAAA
>LBNU01005188.1:0-34992 GCA_014162995.1 Artemisia annua | reverse complement strand
CACAAACCAAGGATACGTTATGGCAACGTATAAGAGCCGAGTTCAATAGAATAAGTCCAAAAGACCGCAACAAATATATGCTACAATCTAAGTGGAAAACGTTGAACCGTGATTGCACTAAGTTCAACGCTTTTTACAAACAGGCGCAACGCGAGATAAAGAGTGGGGAAAGTGAAGTGGATATCCTAACACGTGCTCACCAACTCTATCGTCAAGAAAACCCGACATTCGTGAATGAAGACGCTTGGACGGTGTTGCGCAAACATCGAAAATGGGACGCGCCGGAAGCGGTTGATTTAACTGGCAACGTCCCAAGCCAAACAAACGAGTCTTTTTTTGGTCATGATGAAGAACCACGGCCCATTGGCAAAAAAAGGGCTTCCAAGAAACAAAAATCCGAGGCAACGACAAGCACCGGAGCCACGGCTAGCACCGGTGGGTCCATTTCTTCGTTAGCTTTTGCGGAGATGATGCGCGAAGAGTTAAGGTCGAAACGTGAAGAGGCGAGTAGGGCGTATTAGGCGACAGCCGAAAATCAAGCCGCACAACAAAGGATGAAAGAGCTAGAATTTTTGATGCTCGACACCACCGGCAAAGATCCACATTGGGTGGCATTCATTAATGCGAAAAAGGATCGAATCGCCATGAAACTTGGGTTGCCTCCGCGTCAATTATGAATAATTATGTGATGTAGTGTTTTATTGATTTCGTATTTTTTTTTAGTATCGTTATTTCTTTTTTATTTTTAATTTCGTAATGTAATGTAATGTTGTGTTTTAATTAATGTTATGTTTTAAATAAATGAAGTGTTTGTTAAAAATTGGGGTTGAAATTGAAAATATTTGGGGTGGGGTGAGTTAAGGTGAGTTATGTGATGAGTGTGTAAATACTCATCATTTTTGTCTTATATGAACTGACAAAACATCCAAAAACACCCAAATATGCATCAAAATACTGAAAATATCTCAGGGTTGTGTTTTATATGTTTTAGATACAAAATGTTTGAAAACAAATGAAAAACGAACAAAGTTTGCACAATTGGCAGTTTCAGTCCCTCAACTTTCAAAACTTGTCAAATCTAGTCCCTAAGCATTAATTTTGAAAGAAAAGTCAACCAAAGTCCTTAGAAAATCACAAGTTGTCATAATTAGTCCTTTGATGAAAAGTTTCAAAAGTTTACAAGTTTAGTCCCTGAACTTTGCAAAAGTGTCAAAAATAGCCCCTGGGATTAAAATCTTTTGGAAAATAACAATTATGGTCCTTGTATTGTGAAACATTGGCAAAAATAGTCCTTGGGTGAAAAGTTTGGTGAAATTACATAATTGGTCCCTCAAGTTTCAAAGTTGGCAGAAAAGGTCCCTGGAAATCTCAAAAGTGGAAAAAGTCAACAATGGTCCTTGTACTATTCACAATTGGCAAGAAATCACCCTTGAAGATACTTTGGAGAATTGATAAATTCAGTCCCTAAAATCCAAAAATACACATTTGGTCCTTGATATATCTACAAAACAAACGGACCCTTTGTAATTATAAACCCAAAAACAATCCAAAAACCAATCAGTCCAAGTCCAAAACAAACACAACACACTCCCCCTTTTTCCTTTGGCCCATTTCTTTCCTTGGCCCAAACCCTCCACAAGCCCAAACACCCTTCAGTTATAACAATTCAAACACACCCCTACCCCCCGTTCCCACTTCATCCCCTCCCCCACACCACTTGCAACTCTGCAACCAGTCATCTCACCACCCCACCATCTCCACCGCCCACTCCACTACACCTAACCCTCTCACCTCAGCAATAAATGCCACCACCCCCCCAATTGTTATAACTGTCCAAATTGCAACTCTCATTTTTGGCGCCAAAATCTGTTTCAATGGCTAGGATGAAAGCAAGTGATCCAATGGCACATATCAATGATGGGAAATGTTCAGAAGACAACTTGGAGCCCTAGAAGCCATTATAAAAGAAGAAAGAAGCAAGAGAGAAGTAGAGTAGTCACTTAGTCATAGTTTAGTGTCAAATTAGTTCAAATTGTATTTCTTAGTAGTTAAAATCCTTTCAAAAGCATTGTAATCTGTTCCTTTAATGTAATTTGATCTCTTTTTAATCAAAAAACTCAAGTACTTAAGTTCAATTTCTGTTTTGGTATTTCAATTTGAATTCTCTGTTTTGGCTTTAATGATGTTCTAAGCTTTAAGTTACTGTGTCATAAGCTCACTTAGGTTAGTATTAATCATAAGAAAACATAAAAAGTAAAAAATTCAGTAACAATCAATCACAGGGTACCTATGCATTTGACTGTGGAAAGCTTTGGAAGTTGCCTACAATGGAGGGGCAAGATGGACTTTTACCTAGCTTATCTTTGATAAGCTAGGAGCTTGTTGAGCATAAAGCAACTCTAGTAAAGCTAGAGCTAAGGTTTTCTACTTTCAAGTTTCAAAAATTCCTAGTTTTAGTGTAATTTTCTATTTTACTGTATTAGTGCTTATCATTGCTTATCTCTGTGTTCTTTATGCTTATTTGGTATTGAGTAGTGATATTATTGCTTAAAATCTCAGGGTTGTTCATTAGTTTTCATTGTTGCTTAAAATCTCATTTTCATTGTAAAATTAGTATTAGTAGTAATCTTGTGCATTTGTAGTCCAATCTGTTGTTTCTGTGTTTGAATAAGCTCATTACACCTCATTAAGTTGTCGGAAATCAGTTTCATAGCCTAAACCATTCAATTGTTTTGAAAATCAAAAACTAGTGCAGTTAAAGGATTGTTTGGTTTTGCTGTCATATCTGTGTTCCAGTGTGTATTTGCTGTGGATCCTTGTTGTTTCATGCTTCTTAGGTGTAACTTAGAACATTTGAACCATAAAAACCAGTGCATGTTTTGTTAAAAGTCAAAGTAGCTTTTAATCTCATTTCATTAGTAATCTGTCAAAGTTTTTGAGTCCAAAATCATCAAATCAGTTCAATAGTTGTTAGGGTTGTTCAATTTCATGTTCTTATAGTCTAATATAACATATTCAGTGAGTAAATCAAGATCAAAACTCATAAAAGTCAAACCCTTAGTGTTTTCCCAAAAGTCAAAAAGGCATACTCAGTAAAATGGTCAAATTTTCTTGGTGATCTGTAGGGTTCATTACAGATTGGAAATCCAAAGTTTTTGTGGATTTGTGTTATTTTGTTGCTTGTTTAAACATTTCAAAAAGAAAATTCCATTTTGGAATCCATTTGCTTATAAATAAGCAGTGTTAAAGTACCCCCTTTGGTCTGTAACCTCCCCTGTGTCACAGCTTTTTACCCATCTTCATAAGCTTCCATAGAGCTTATTAGTGGGCCCCAGTGCATGATTCTTGGCTTTTTGGAAAGCCAAGCAACCCATCTTGATAATTCAGTGCTTATTTTTTCATTTCCAAGCTTATTTAATAGGTCTGCACTTAGCTTCTTTTTTGTCCCATTTTGACAGTGTATACTGAGTGGTCAGTATACACTAAGAGTTTGGCCAAATTTCATAAGCTCACACAGAGCTTATTTGTAAGAGTTAGACTTTGAATTTTGGCTTATTTGAAAGCTTTCCAGGTGAACTTGTTAACCCAAGTTTCATTTTGGATCTCTGAGCTTATTGTGGGCCCCACAAGGCTTACAATCTAGCACCTTAGTCTCTGTGTATCTGTGGTATTTTGGAATTGCTTATTTGCTTATTTGAGCTTTTTAGTTTGTTCACTTGTACTTTCTAGCTTATTCTCAGTTCCTTTAAGTTGTATTCATCTTATTTTGTAGCTTGTTTGTACTGTGTAGCTTTTAGATAGCTTTTGCATCATTAAAAATCCAAAAACATAAACTGTTAAGCATTTTAGTGTCCAAATTGCTTATTTTTAAGTTTTGTAAAAAGTGCTTTCATAAAAGTTGCTTATTTTTATTGTTAGATCATCTGTAAAAAAGAAAATTCCAAAAATCATCACTTTTAATAAAGTGATTGCTTCTATTTAAGCCATTTGGCTTATTGTTCAGCTTTTTCAAAAAGCAATTTTCATTTTTATAATTTTCATAAGTTCCTGGTCACTTTTAGTATTTATAATAATTTTCTCAGATTTTTATCTTTTCATTTAGTAATTATAATAATTAATAATAGTTAAATTAGTTTTAATTGAAAAACCAAAAATAAAATCACTTACTGTTTATTTTCAATCACTAGTATCTTTTTATAATTTTTCTAGTTCTTATTAATTATAAAGTATTTTTAGAAATTAGTTTCAGAGTTTTTACTGTTCATTTACTATTATTCTCAATTAAATTAGTTTAAATAGCTTCTAAATAGTAATTAAGTAAATAATTAATAAAATAGTGCAATAATAGTTTTTATAAAATTTTTATAATTTTTTAAGGTTCCTGTATTAGTTAATTAGTTTTATAAAATATTTCATAATTTTCTAAGTCATTTTGGTATTATTAGTAATTTAAATTAGTTAAATTAGTTTAATTAATATAATTAGTAATTAATTAATATTTAATTCAGAAAAAGACAAAAATATTTATTTTCAATTTTTACATTTCTTTTAAGTTATTTTAAAGGTTTAGAAATTAATTTTGGAAATTTTTAGTGTAATCTTGTAATCTTAATCCTTTTTAGATTTGTTATAAATTAGTTTTAATTAACTTTTTAAATAGTTTTAGTAATTAATTAGTATTTAAATAATAAAATAATCAAAAAAATAATTTTCTTTTTAATTTAATTTTCTTTTCATTTTAAGTTTGTAAAAGTTGCATTTTTACCCCCTGTAGTTTATTTTTGCATTTTTCCATTTTTTTCAGTACGCATTTAGGTTTTTAGGATTATTTGCATTTCTGTATTTGTTAATACTGTTCCATTATCATTTCAAGCAATCAGTAGTGTAAAAATCAATCCAAATCATTATTTGGTTACTTTCCTCAAATCACTCATTCCCAAAACGTTTCAAAACACAATTTCAATCTCGCTGGGACATAACGACCCGGGGATACACTGTGCTTACACCGGATCATAAATTGATCTCTCCTCTCTCAGATTTGACTTGTTGACCACACCTGGTTAACTGGTTAGTTTGGGAGGAGTCATTATGTTACCGGGGTGGAAAGTCAAGAGTTAAGGTTAAAAGGGAAAAACTGATGTGGCGCTGACGTGACAGTGCGTTAAGATTTAACTCGTGGTTACCTTACCACATGCTCTAAAGTCGAGAGAAAAAGGAAGTTGCATGGCATGTGATACTTTTACTTATATGAAGATAATGAAACAACATAGATGATATACACACATAGGTTCAATGTATTATGTATATATGTCATTTTAGAGACAATGTTATCTAGATGTAATAAAATATGATTACGAGATAAAATCGCGGCACAAATTATGCAAGCTAGGTCTTGAACTATTTGGTATTAGAGCATTGGGTGTGGACGTTGGTTCGTTGTCGCTGTCCGATGTGGCAAGCTAGCCGAGCTCGCCGCCACACCGAGCTCGCTGGCCGTGAAACTCCTCCTCGTGGCCACAACGAGGGTTTATGTGTACGATATATCNTGAAGAGGTGTTGGGTGATGTGGCACACGTGGGGCCCGAATGAAGAGATGGAACTCTTCATCCACACCTAGAGCCGGCAATTTTGACACGAAACATGTTAACACGACACGACACGACCTGTTCTTAACAGGTTTCGTGCTTGACCTTAACAGGTTTCGTGTCTTAACAGGTTGGACCTGTTAAGACCTGTTAATATTCGTGTCTTAACAGGTCAGACCTGTTAAGACCTGTTATAACCTGTTATGATGTTGTATATATAAGTTCTGAAAATCCTAACCCTAAATATTTGTCCGACCCCCATCTTACCTACCTCTCTCCTGCCTTACCTCTCTCCTGCCTTACCTCTGCGATCAGAAAACCACCGCCGTCTCCGGCCACCGTCAACTTTAAAATCAGGTAACTCCATCTTTCTTTCTTTCTTTTTTTATATTTTTTTTATAAAATCTTCATTATTGTCTGCAAG
Organism: Artemisia annua; assembly: GCA_014162995.1. NCBI lineage: Eukaryota > Viridiplantae > Streptophyta > Magnoliopsida > Asterales > Asteraceae > Artemisia > Artemisia annua. The sequence continues at coordinate 28,983 of LBNU01005188.1, read as the reverse complement.
ATTATGATTCGATTATGTTAAATTACTAACCTTTTTAGGAAACTGTTTATGGGTTTTGATCCTCAACTCAAACTAGTCAAAACCCATCTTTTGTTTCTTATTTAGTTATGAAAATCTTGATTCTTGATGTTAGTTAAATTATGACAAAATTTAGTTTTTATGGGAAATTGTTCATGGGTTTTGATCCTCAATTCAAACTAGTGAAAACCCATCTTTTTGATTTGATTAGAATCTCTTATCTTTTATAAAATTTAAGTGTTTATTTTATAAAATAAGTTTACCCAGACAGCAATTCTTATGGTTTATACAGGAGGAGGATTAGATTAGAGATGGATCTGGAGACGGAAAATAGGATTGCTGCAATTCTTATGAAAGAGGCAGCAGAGTTGCGGCGCCAATCTGCAAAAGATGGGATATTGATTTTGATGAAAGTGATGAAGGGATTTCAAGATTTTGAATAACAACTTCTGCTAAGTCTGTTGTATATGTTTTGACTGTCATTGATTTTGATCTTTAATACTTTATGTTTCGACTGTTATTGATCTTTCAAGCTTCTTTTGGTTGTGGATTTGTTGTTTGATTTGGTTGTGGATTTGTTGTTTAATTAGTCGGATTAGATTAGTCGGATTTATAGTCGGATCTGGGATTAGATTAGTCGGATTTTGTTAACAGGTCCCTTAACAGGTCTTAACAGGTGCACCTGTTAATTTTCGTGTCATGTTCGTGTTTGAGAAAAATGACACGATTAGTTAACAGGTCGTGTTCGTGTTTGACCTTAACAGGTTCGTGTCTTAACAGGTTCGTGTGACCTGTTATGCCAGCCCTATCCACACCCAATGCTCTTAGATAAGTTACTTAATAGTTGTTTCATTGCGTTAAACTTATGCTTTATTTTAAGATAATTTATTTAGTGGTTTATAATTTTGATAAATTTATGATAAAAATGTTTTGTTTCAAGTTTACACAAGCTACTTATTCATCATATTGCTATGTTTTAATATATACTTAAAAAAACGGACAGTTAAAACCATTCAGACAATTATAAAAAAAAAAAAAAANATTATTTTATTCAGATTCAGACTTTATAGTCGTCTCTTACCAGTAAGAGGTGGTAGTCAGATTCAGACCCGAAACATCTTAATCAAACAAACACACCCTAACTTTAATTTTCATTATTAGTAAGTGCGTTACTTAAAATTTTAAGTATTTCATTTTGAGAATGTTCTAAATACATTTTAAAGTAGTATAGATACGAGAATATAATCATGTTTAACTTATTTCATGTTTCAAGATAATATACATGTTATTCCCTCTCGTGGTTGCATTAAAATTCTGGATCGCACCATAAATGCTTGGAAGCTACATATATCATCCGTAGAACATAGTTTGCTTCGGCTTCCCATATAGCCGTAGCGCTTGCAAGGCAATCCAGACGATCAAGACAATTCCTGCGAAAGTCTTCATAGAAATGAATTCTTATGGCTCGTTTTTCTCGTTCAAACCTCAAGTGATAGAGGTGACTGAAAATCCATTCTCTGATATACGAGTAAGTTTTGAGCTATCATATAAAAGTGACACCTATCTTTTTTTTTTAACGGCGAGTTAGTAGTTAGTGATTCGAGCCCACAGTGACATCCAATTGGGCAGTATGCAAGCATCAAACCTTTCTCCTTAGGGGATAAACCCCACTCCTGCTTCTATTTTTTCGGGCCCCTGAAGGTCCATGATGAGACTCGAACCTGAGACCTCTCCAAGGATACCTCCCCAAGGTTACCCTTAGTGGCCAACTGAGCTATAAAGTGACACCTATCTTACCTAACTAAAGACGTTAAAATCAATTTTGAGCATGTACGTTAACATGGTCGATAGCAATCAAATGAAGCCAACCAAACAAATAGTTTAAAGAACGATTATTACTTTATTAGCACTTCAAAACATGAACTGCGAATCTTAGACATACCCCTTTGATTCACTTGATTTGCTCCTTTACAATTTCTTTAACAAAGGCATCAAGATCTTTGTAAGCCGACCCACCTTCAGCAACACTGTCTTGACATGCTTTCTGAAGTTTCTTCGCTCTCTCCATCATCTCAATCCTCTCGACACTTTTTGAATCCATGAACACTCTAACAACCTCAGCGATCTTGTCTCTCTTAAAAACCTGAGCCTCTTTCCTCATGTTCTTTCCAATCTTCCAATCTTCAATGATTTCTTTACTGTTAAGTGGTTGGTCAATAACTATAGGGAAAGTCAACATCGGCACACCTGAAAACAAACTCTCCTTAACCGAATTCCACCCACAATGCGTCCAAAACCCTCCTATAGAAGAATGCGACAAAACCCTTAATTGGTCACACCATTCAACCACCATCCCCTTTTCGCCACACATTTCTTTAAAATGTGAAGTTTCGCCTCTAGCCACCCACAAAAAGTTAACACCACTTTGTGTTAAACCGGCTGCAATTTCATCCATTTCATCACTTGATACTGATAAGAAACTACCCAATGAAACATACAACACAGTTCTTGGAGGTTTGGAGTCTAACCAGGTAAAGTAAGCTGTTTCATGTAATGAGGGGTTTGGTTTGTTTTGGGAGTAAGGTATATTTGGTCCAGACGTGTAAATGGGTATCTGTAATCTGACTCTGAGGGCATCAATGACTTTCGGTTCTAACTCGTATACAGTTGATATTAGTACATAATTAGCTTTGTTGATAATGTCGAAAAGATTGCTTAGCAAGTTCTTAAACATCTGACCAATTCCGCCGTGGAGGTACATTGGAATGTCTGCTATTGTCAATGAAGATATACCAGGAATATAATCTATGGATTCCTTTCCTCTTTCTGTTCAACCAAATAGAATATCATGTAATTAACCAATATGGATTCCAAATTCATATATGTACAATCAAATGATATTTGCCTAGCAGTAAAAATTCTGTCTCATCAAGTATGCTTTAACTGTTTTAATAAAAGGTTTAAGACCAATTATAAAATATAGGGAAAATGTCACATATATAAGAGTAACCAAGTTTCATAAGTGTTTTAGAATTAATTAGTTCCTTAACTTTATACTAACCGCAAAAACCACTCGAGATTCATATGAAACAATAGTAAAATTTGACAAATCGTTTAACTATATCATTGTGATAATTTTTTATAGTGATTAGTACTTGTGAAATATATGAATCTTTGCTAGCTGAGATTCATATGAAACAATACTAGTAATACATTAAGAAGACATTACATTCTTTTCTTTGAAAGGCAAACTAATACTTATGGGGTGTTTGGATCAACTTATTTAGCCGGCTTATGGGCTTTTTTGACTTTTGGAAAAGCTGATAAGCTCACTTTTTGAAGCTTATGACGTTATCAACGTCACCTTATTGGCTTAGGCCAATAACCTAAAGTGAATAAGCTCTAAAAAGTGAGCTTAATCACTTTGGCCTAGCGATATCAAGTAAGACTAATGTCCTTAACGAAATGGTTGTGGAGTACAAGTTACGTCAAGGGCAAATGTGTAGTTTATGTCCGACTGACAAACCTCTGTATATATGTATATTTAGTGCAATGATCAAAACTTCATATAAATCAGAACAGTGGTAAGCACTAAGTACTAATATTTGCAGCTTTCATACTTGTGTGAGCAAAACTTTCATTTTTAGACAGTATGAAATTAGACCGGTATCAAAACTTAAAATATGTGTACCTAGCTAAAATCAGACAATACATTACTGGTCCGGAACGGTATGGGACATAATATGGTCACATACCATACCCGAACCAAATCTAAAAACCTTGTTGCTAATAACAGAGAAAAAGTAGAGAATCAAGAAATAAGAAAACAAACCAAACCTGATACATCAGCATAAAGCTGATTATTCGACTCAAGTAAATCAACATGATGCATTACAGAAAACATTTGACCCGACATAGGAGAATACGCGGCAACAGGAATATTCCTCTTGTTAGCAACCTCAAACGGCCACATCATTGTCGCATCAGCAACAATAAGTGTCACCTTAACCTCCATCTTATCAAGCACTGCCTCAAAAGGACCTTTCATATTATTTTTAACAGCAGTTAAGAACGTTATCATGTCCAAACCACGGTTTTGCTCAGAAGGAAGGACGTTAGGTATGGTAACAAACTGGACGTTGGACTGAACTTGGTTTTGACTAAGAAACCCGAGCCATTCTTCGGTTACAACTACTGTGAAGATGGTGGTGTGATTATTGTGTTGGTTTAGTTTTGATGAGAGTAAGTGACACAAGTTGAGTAAAGGGTTTAAGTGGCCTCTGCCGGGGTATGGAACAACTACTACTTGATTTGTACTCATTTTCAGGGTTTTTGTTAACTGTTTGGTGATCTGAAATTGTTGCCGGAGTCGGAGATCTTGAGATTCTAAAGGGAAAGTTGCAGTTTATTGGAGAAGAATATATTTTGGAATGTGTGAATACATTCTTCTCTGCATCCTGATAGCATATGCTATAACGTAAAGACTTTTCTTAATTAATAACATTTTTATAAAGACTTTTCCTAATTAACAACATCTTTTATATAATAAAAGAATTACATCATTTCGGAGTTTTTTTGACAGAACAATCTTATGGAAAAAAAAATTGGACCAATAGGATAGCTTAATTTTGCCACGTAGACGAAATTGAACAATATGATTGGTTAATAAAAGGTCAAAATTGAGAACGAATGTGGTCAACCCTTATTAAAACACGCAGCAATAAAATTATGTGAAAAAGTATATGTGTCAAATATGTAAAAAAAAATAAACTTACATGACACGGAGGGGTTAATTTGCAAATTTAAGAAAGAAANGGCCATTGATATTTATTAATCATGATTCATTTTTAAACATATTTAAAGAGGTAAGAAGGGTAAATATGTAATTCAATCTTGCAACATTTATGAGAAAATTAATGTCTACAATTAATGATAGGATCGTACAACATTTTGTTTATTTATGCATAATCAGTTTTTTTCATAACTAGCAAAGCATATACACTTTTTATGAATCACTATATACGGAGTATTTAAAAGATTCATCTTTTTTTAAAAGTGAATATTTAAAAGATTCATCTTTTTTAAAAGTGAATCATGTGTTCATATAAATTTAAATTTATCTTAATCATTTAATAGATAAAGCATTTAGATATCTGAATCATGGTCTAGCGTTAATATGAGTCACTTTATCTTTTATATAATAAAAGAATTACATCATTTCGGAGTGTTTTTGCAAAACCCTTCTTATTGAAAAAAATATTAAACCAATAGGAAAACTTGATTTTTCCACGTAAACAAAATCAAGCAACATGATTGGTTAATTGAAAGTCAAAATTGAATCAAATTTGGTCAATATTTCGGAGTGTTTTTGCAAAACCCTTCTTATTGAAAAAAAATTAAACCAATAGGAAAACTTGATTTTTCCTTCTTCTCTTCTACCCAGAGATCCAACCCTACAAAATCAAAACTACTAAGGTTTCTTGATCGGCAATTTGAAGGTAAATTAAACGAAGTATGTTTAAAACCCCAATTTCTTATTCCTCTCAGAAGAAACGAATTTGCCCAATTAAAGCATCCATGAAAACCAACTATATCAAAACCCTAAATCAAAATCGACTGACCAAATTCAATTAATCCAGTTTTCTGATGAGATATGGGGACACAGATTAAACTTTGTCAAGAGTCAGGTAAGGGTTTTCATATATATTATCATAATTGAGGTTGTCTATTTGTATTTTTTTTTTAATATTTAATTGTTACAATAAGGATCTTAATATATATTAGCAGAGGTTATAGTCTTATAGATATTCATAGAATTCAAAGAAAATATTCATTAGCTAACCAAACCCAACTGTAAAGCGGCCGACACCTTTGTATCTAAAAAATTGTTTATATTGTTACTGCTTATTTGTGTAGTTTATTGGATTTTAATGTGTTTACTATAGTAAGTTATAGCTTTTAGACGTGGAAACTAAATAATAGATGTTAACTTTCCGTTTGGAAACTTAAAAAATAGTTGTTTGATGGTTTATGGTCAAAGAGGTACTAATTGTTTGACTTCATATTTTGTATTTTGTTAAAGATGTGTTTGTTGGTTCATTTGCATATTCTAATAGCTCATAACTAATGCTGAATAATTTTGAAATTGATATTGGTTTAGTATCTGTTATAGTAATAAAGTAGCACCTTTATAAAAAAAATGATTGTTAGATTCGTAAGTAAATGGGTCAATATAACCACCTCTGCACATAACTATTGCTGATTGTTTTGCGACTTTTCAGCATGTAACTAAGAAAATAATGGGTGTTTGGGATTACTTATTTTTAAGTGGTTATTGCAGTATAAATAAGAAAATAAGAAGTATTAGGATGGGTCTAAATGGTTTAATTGACCCGGTTGAGTTGAGTTATGATATATTTGTGCTTTTGCACCAGCCTTTCAGGGCGGGGACTGAAAGTGGGAACCAAGAAGTAAAAGTATGACTAAGTAAGTGAAAAGAAGATGTTTACTCCAATAGAGGTAGGTTTTAAGTTTATTCATGTTTAGTGTGACTATGCAGAGTCATATAAAGTTGCATGACACTAAATCTGTCACAACAGGTGCTATGCAAATCATATACATCAGACTTCACTTCCTACTTCCATTATTTCCGAACCTTGAGATGCGAAGACAAACCGGACTATTCATATATGAAGAGGCTTTTTCGAGGCTTCTTTATTCATGAAGGTAATAAGTCATACATTGGTCAAAATGTTTGATATTTTTTTTGTTTGCATTGAAGCGTCAATACACTTAAAATTTGTAGATATATGTTAACTTTGACCTGATATATTCTTTATATCTTTGATTGGACCATATTGAAGTAGCCACAAATTAGTTCCAGCTCCAGAGGACGAGTAAGTGAAGAAACAATGATGATGCTGGTATTTTTATTTCTTTTTTTCAAGAATACATACTCATCATCTGGCTTTCTTGTGCAGATTACAAGTGGTATTGCTGGTCAAAATGCTGGGACGTCTACTGAAAAACCAGGAAGGACCTCAGGTATTGTTTAGAAGTTGGATTTTTGATAAAGCGTGGTCACTAGCTGTGGCAATATTAACAGGTTGGGTCACGGGTCAGAACAGGTCTGGTTATTATTGGGCCATAAGAGGCTCCATCAGGTTGTCCTGCAAACACCTTTATTGCAAAAATAGTATTAAAATTCGGGGTGTATTGCATTTAGTGTACACTTTAGGCTATTTCCTACACATTAGACCTGATTTTCTCTTTAGCAAAATTATTTATTCGACGTGTTTGAGAACAATTAGATCCTTTTGTCAAGTCTGTTAACATTAACAGTTGTGCCTTTCTTCATCCTTACACCTGGACAAGATATTAGGGATAGGCTCACTGGTGCAGCGGATCCGTTATCTAGAAGAAATCTGTCAGCTGGCGTACGCCATGAACTTTCTAGAAACAGAACTTCAGAAAATGTACCTTCATCAAAATATGTGGTATGTTTCTGATTTTCTTTGTGCATATACAGTATGCTTTCGCTGAATATTGACCAATTGGACCCGTTTTCATTTTAACTGATTTATTAATGGTGGACCTATTAGAGATCAAATATGACCAGAATCGACTCATTCATTAAGAATTGGGTCAATATGGCAGGTGCTATTTGTTAACTATGCTATATTTTCATTCACACCAAGCTGATTCGGAAAGGTCCAATCTTCTCGAACTGGGGACTCTTCAAAACGTGCCTCTTTTCTAAGCAGCAGCAAACCAACTTCCTCAGTAGAAGCTACAGATGGCAGACCAAGCTGACTTGGTCTCGAGCAGTGGGGGCCGCCTATCTACAACTCAAAGAGTCCAATCAGGGTATGATAACAGCCCATCTGCCATCTCGGGTACCTCAAAGGGTGTCTGTGAGGATCCGAAGCTTTGAGTACCTCCAAATCAGGAAGTAAAAGGATATGTTTAAATAAAACAAAAATACCCTACAATTATAGATTGTTATAAAAATGGGAATTCATGTTTTACGCCACAATATAAGATGTTACAACTTGAATTATATCTCACAGTGTAATTCTCATCTAAAGAATGAGTTTCTTTGTACGGAAATTTCCAGTCTGTATTAGTACAATGGTACCAAATGAGACTGTTGTGAAAAAGAAAAGCATAGTTGCTTAGTTTTTATAAATCACTTCAAATTAGCTTTTGTTAAGTGTGTATTAAAATTATATTCTATGTGTAGCAAAATGTTTGACTATGCTTGGGCACATCATTTTCTTTTGGTTACATGATACCTTATAATCCTTTTAGATACTTCTATTGTAAGTTTCATGTTTATGTTGGATAAAAGTTTGATCAGGGTATTTGGCATAGGCTTGGATAATAATTACCGTGCTTAATCTTTGATTAAATGTTGGTTATGTACTCTAAGAAACAACATAATCTACTTCAAACTATATGTTTAAGCCCCGTGCGTGCACGGGCATTATACCTAGTTTTTATAAAGACTTTTCTTTTCCTAATAACATTTTTTATAAAGACTTTTCCTAATAACATTTTTATAAAGACTTTTCTTTTCCTAATAACATTTTTATAAAGACTTTTCCTAATAACATTTTTCTTATTGTGTGTACTAAACTTTCAAATTTCGACTATTGTGTGTATTTTGTGACTATTCAGCCATGTAAAATGACCATTTTACCCTTCAAAATTTGGAAAAATTAAGGGTAAAATGGTCACAAAATACACACAATAATCGAAATTTGAAATTTCAGTACATGCAAAAAGAAAAAGAAAAGTTCTGTACATACAATAACAAAAAGTAGCAAGTATGATATATTTTCAAGCAATTAACCCATTATAAAATATAGGGAAAATGTCACGCTATAAGAGTAACCAAGTTTCACACGTGCTTTACAATTAGTTAGTACCTCAACTTTTATACTAACGGCAAAAACCACCCGATATTCATATGGAACAATAGTAAAGTTTGACAATCCTTTAACCAAAATCATTGTAATAATTTTTTATAGAGATGAGTACTTGTGAAATATATAAATCTTTGCTAGCTGAGATTCATATGAAACAATACTAGCAATACATTAAGAAGACATTACAACTTGTATGGCCAAATAACTTATGTTTTGTTTTTTTAATTTTGTATGGCCGAATTAATATTGTATAAAAACCGATGATTTTAACTTACTTTAGCATATGTCTTGTCTTCAACTTGCGATCAAAATTTACTTACATTCTTTTCTTTGGAAGGCAAACTAATACTTATGGGGTGTTTGGATCAACTTATTTAGCCGGCTTATGGGCTTTTGATTTTGGAAAAGCCGATAAGCTCACTTTTTGAAGCATATGACAATTATCAACTTCACCTTATTGGGTTAAGCCAATAAGCTATAGTTAATAAGCTCTAAATAATGAGCTTAATCCCTTTGGCCTAGCGATATCAAGTAAGATTAATGTCCTTAACGAAATGGTTGTGAATACAAGTTACGTCAAGGGTAAATGTGTTGGTTATATCCAACCTCTCATTTTTAGACTGTATGAAATTAGGAGGAATGCTATAGCCACATAAAATCCTCCACAAAACGACGTGTCACTCAGTGATTGATGGATTTTATTATAGTTTCTTTCTCTTTTTTCTAATTAAGCCAATCAATGCCTGACACATCATTTTGTGAATAATTTTGCGGATGTTTTTATGCGGCTGTACGTACCAAAACTTAAATAATATGTGTACTTAGCTAAAATCAGACAATACATTACTGGTACATAATGGTACGGGACATCCCGTACCACAATGGTACGGGACATCGTATAGTCCCATACTCCCATACCATACCCGAACCAAATCTAAAAACCTTGTTGCTAAATAGAGAAAAAAGCACGGAATCAAGAAATAAGAAAACAAATTAAACCTGATACATCAGCATAAAGTTGATTATCCGACTCAAGTAAATCAACATGATGCATTACAGAAAACATTTGACCCGACATAGGAAAATACGCGGCAACAGGAATATTCCTCTCGTTAGCAACCTCAAACGGCCACATCATTGTCGTATCAGCAACAATAAGTGTCACCTTAACCTCCATCTTATCAAGCACATCCTCAAAAGGACCTTTCATATTATTTTTAACAGCAGCTAAGAACGTTATCATGTCTGAACCACGGTTGTGCTCAGAAGGAAGGACGTTAGGTATGGTAACAAACTGGACGTTGGAATGAACTTGGTTTTGGCTAAGAAACCCGAGCCATTCTTTGGTAACGACGACAGTGAAGACTGTGGTGTTGTGATAGTTTTGGTTTAGTTTTGAGGAGAGTAAGTGACACAAGTTGAGTAAAGGGTTTAAGTGGCCTCTGCCGGGGTATGGAACAACTACTACTTGATTTGTACTCATTTTCAGGGTTTTTGTTAACTGTTTGGTGATCTGAAATTGTTGCCGGAGTTGGGGATCTTGAGATTCTAAAGGGAAAGTTGCACTTTATTGGAGAAAAAGATACTTTGGAATGTGTGAATACATCGTTTTCTGCATCATGATAGCATGCTAATATAAGGCTAGTTAGGGGTGTCCAAAAGAACCAAAAGAACCGAGGAACCGTATCGGAACCGGACCGTATATTAGAACCATGGTACGGTTCTTGGTTCCTAAAATTCCAAAATTTCGGTTCTCGGGACGGTTCGGGTCGGAACCGTCCGATTCCGGTTCTTTCCCGAAAGAACCGAACACTTTGAAAATATGAAATTTTATAGGGTTTATTTGGGACATTGTGTAATGTGTATAGCCTTTTAAGAAGAAAAAAAACCCTAATCATTATTAAGTTGTAGCATAAAAATCTAAAACTTAAAAACAAATAATAAAAATAAAACCCTAACTTTTAATCAATTCAAAGATCATCATCATCATCATTCATCAACATGAAAGTAAGTTTATCTCGAAATCACTATCATAAGTTTATCTCGAATATGTAGTAAACGAGTATTTGTATTTTTGTGTGTAGTTGTATTTTTATAGCATTATTAGCATATCTTTATGAATTATCAACGATGAAAAAAATAAATTATTTAAACACTTCGGTTCTTGTGGGAAAGTACCGAAATTCCCGTACCGGAACCGAGTACCGTACTGGAACCGTACCGAAGAACTTGGGACGGTTCTTGGTTCCACTTTTTTCATATTTTCGGTTCTCGGTTCTTTCGGGACGGTTCCGGTTCGGGACGGTTCCAGTACCATGGACACCCTTAAGGCTAGTGCAAGGTGGAGTTTCACCCAATAACAATTATAAGGCTAGGCACAGTGGTGACCTATATTACATCATCATTCCGGCTGCCACCTCAGCTTTCTCTCCTCAACCCATATTCACTTATCTCCCCACAGTGGTGACCCATATTGCATCATCATTTAAAAAAAACCATTTTTACCACAAATACAAATTTTATTAATAAAACGTAAACATTACATAAACGAAACGATACAGAATTAAACAACTAAAAATTAAACGTAAACATTACATGACAACACATAACATAAAACACGATACGGAAAACAAATAAAACACGATACGGAAATACTTAACATAAAACACCATTACGCATTGTATGTTTCTCATGCATGTGTGTTTCTCAGAATGAACCACACATGTTGATATTTTAACCCTCTCCCATGGCGTTCATGATAAATTCGGTTTGCATTGCTGAGACGACAAGGGTCTTGACTTGTACGCTGCAACTCTTTGTAAATATCATTATATCTACGACATTCAAGGTTGATTCTTTTCCATTGAGCCATAATACTATTTTTATTACGGTGCTCACCATCAGTCTGATCGTTGAACCTTTGTGTAACGGCATTCCAAAAAGAACGTTCATTCACAAGGTCTCTAGATTCGCTAACAGCAAGCCATACGTTAGCTAGCAAGCTTTCTTCTTCCATTGACCAACGATTATTCATTGTGAAATGCTTTAGAAGTGTGTGAAGAATAGTATTGTATGGTGTGTTATTTATAGGGGATAATAGAATTTTGAAATTTGAAAATCATAATTCAAATTTGAAAACCGAGCGGGATCTTTTAAACTTTTAAAATTCAAATTAAAAAACACGTGTAGATAAACGTTAAGTTTTATATTCAAAAAAAACGTGTGGATAATATATGAAACGGGATTTTTTAAACTTTACATATTCAAATTCAAAATAACAAGCGGGATATTTTTAAACTTTTCAAATTCAAATTCAAATAGAAGGCGGGATCTTTTAACACAAACTTAAGTTTTTATTAATAAAAACATAACGTTACATAAACATAAATGCAACACGATTACGAAATAAAAACATTTTACAATACTAAATTTAAAAACTTAAACTTCAATTGTAATACCGGGCTGATTCCAGGTTTGAGCAGTTTAGTTGGAGCTCGTAACCGTCGTCGTTTAAGCGATCAAAGCTCGCAAGGGGCCCGCTCTTCCTCTAACTTAGCTTCCAACACTGCTCAGCTTCCGCCTCATCTCAGAGTGGTTGCCGATCTCATCATCAGCAGCTTTCACATTTCCTCAAAACTTAGGTTGAAGTGAATCAGAGATGCAGGCTTGTTGTTGTTGTTGCTCAACAACTACTTGGTGGCAGATGAACCTTGGGATGCACCTTGCCAAATGTTGTTGTTGTTGTGGTGCATCAGCAGGATTCCACATTATTTCTCAAACCTCCAACGATCTTATTGGATAATCGACGCTTGTTGCGCATAGTGTGTCTATTCACTGCCACNGTTCTCAGCCGTTGTTTGCGTAACTTTGCGAGCTCAAACTTCTTTATAACTTCGACAATTGCATCTTGTCGTTCCTTGTCGTCTATGTCGACTTGTTTTTTGACATAGTTTTGAACTTCTTCGACAGTGTGGGGAAGCTTGCAAGCCATTTTTTTGTGTTTGATTTGTTGTTTGAATTGTGTTTAAAAGTGTGTGTTTGAAAGTGGGTTTGATTTGGGTATTTATAGGATAAAAAGTGGTAAAGATTTTGAAAAAAAAGTTTTTTTTTTTTTTTTTTTTTTTTTTTTTTTTTTTTTTTTTTTTTTTTTTTTTTTTTTTTTTTTTACACAAACGGCCGATAAATGTTGAAAAGGTTGAATTTTCTTTGCAATTTGGTTTCTCAATATAGGTCGTAGAACCAACCGATTGTGTGTTTAATGTGGCCGGCAACCGATTTCGATTTCACTCTCATAGTGGCACAACCGATTTGGAGATCGGTTGAATTTGTTTTGCAACCGACTTTTTCCGAGCCACTGTGCGTAGCCTAAGCGTCGTTATGTAACCTTGTTACAACATAAACACTTTTCCTAATACCGTAACATTTTTATAACACATCATAAAAAATACCCACTCACTCATTAAAAAAATCATTTAACACATGTGAAGCAAATGACATCAACACCTATAACACAAAGGGGCTTTTTGTAATGCATGAGATATCAATCTTTGAGGTCAAATTATATAGTAGGTTATGTTTGGTGTTATTGTGAGTCAAATGTAATATAGTGGTTAGTTAGTTTCTTTTTTGTTAGAAGTGGTAGTGTCTTGTTAATGCTTTACCGCTGTGTAACGAGCTGGGATGTGTGATTCATTCACATCATTTGTACTTAAACATTTTTTTGGAGTAACTTATTCACCGGGTATAACAAACTTTTACAAAAAAAAAATAAATAAAAATAAAAAACAAAAAACAAAACAAAAGAGCGGTGCAATATAATAATTATAGGGCCGCCATATGTGCCATTTTGGCACCTATAACATGTTATAAGCGACTACACCGTGCCCTCTAAATGTTATTGTCACTAAACTCACCACCTCCGCATCATCATTACACGCACCACCAAACAGACGTTGGTTAACACCGAACCCGCCACCAAACTCATTTCTTTAACAAATTTAAATAAAACATAAATTAAACTTTCATTAATAATTAAAAACGTAAAATTATGATTGAAAATATTACATTAAAAATTAAAAACATAAATTTAATATTATTTCATAACGAGCAAAATAGCCCGCGCGTTGCTGCGGTGTGGCTTTTTTATTGTTAAATTTCATGTTGTCGACGTTTTTGCTGATGTCGCGTTGGGTGTGCAGGAGTTGAACAATCATGTGTATAGTAAAAAATATAAACATATTTGATTGTTAATTATGGTAAGCAAACGTAGTTGTCAAATGGTTGTTTAGAGACGAAAAGTTAGATCATTATGCAAAGATGATTAAGAAACATAACATGTAATAAGTATTCTCTAACCAAACTCAGTATAAGAGATGCAAACAAATGAGGGCAATTGCAATTTTTTTTTTTCTAACTTTGTATTACTATATATTAAAAAAGCTGGTAGGTGCCTTCAGCCTCATTCCCTCTTCTTCTTTACAACATTTTGGGTTTTGATTTTCTCTGCTAATGAGCTTCCTGTTGCCACAACAGAACTAAACTATGCAAGAAATCAAACCTTTGTTCCTACTCATATGATTGAATCCTTGGGAATAAAAAGTGACACAGACCACGGCTAAAAAACTGATGTCGTCATCCTTTCGTGTCTGATTTGAAGAACTTGTTTCCTCTCTTGCAGATTGGTTCATGCTTGCGGTTTTCTTCTTTGATTGAATACGAAGGAAAAAACTGTATATGCATTCAAAATCTAATCCAAAAATACACGCTACATCTCAAAATCAGAAGTAGAAATGCATACTTACATTGATGCTTCTAAGTTGTTCATCAAATGTAAGCATTTGTACTTGGCTCCTTGCATTGCCTGCTCCTAAAGCAAGAAGTCACAACATTCAGGTTGATTTCTAAACTTAACATATGTTTTTTCAAATATCAAATTCCTAAGAATGTGTTTACAAATTAAGTGCTAACTTTTCCTATTTGTATTATGCGAGTTATTCTCAGTAAACATAAGTACTCGTATAAATGCAAGGATTTTATATCAGTCGGATTGACTTCTAAGTCAATATGACAATACAACTTCACATTGTGACCAAGTTAATCTAAATTAATAACTGTAAAAAATATAATAACTTCATATCGACAATGGATTAAGACTACTATGTAAAGTTCATCTAACGGAATAATAAAAGAATATAATTAGCATTAAGCGATCTGACCCTGAATATTTTTGCTCCCATGGCTCACATCTGACAGCAATTTCCGGTGAGGACGGTCATGGTTGTGGTCAAACATACCACTAAAGCTCCACGCACAACCGAATTGATTGGCTTCAACTGTAGGCGGGCATTTTGGCGTTTTTCTTTCCATTGGTGGTGAAAATGGATTAAGATAACAACCAAGAAACTTAATTTACATATTAAGCTACCTTGTTATCATAAATCTGTGATAACTCACACAACCAAATGCATTCAGCCTCCAAGCATTACCTGTTTTTCATACTGGGTGTACAGGATTTCAAATTCTTGGCCCTAACAATTAGCTAAACCTGGAGCCTCAGTAGGAGTTTAGGACAAAACAAATACCACTGCCCATTACTCTGGACTCTTTCCATGAAAAGGTCAGGTATCCAAAGAACATAAAACAAATCCCGGGGTCGCTGCTCTTCCTGCATAAAGTAGCATGCACAGATCTATGAAATGTTAGTAAATCATAAACTCTTGACTAAGAATGTACTGAACCAACCATCCCCATAAAATCTTGACTAAGAATGTCTTTGAGCTTATGCACTACGGTCTTAAAAAAATATCGAAAAAAATATAGTATTTATCTATTTTGCTCGTTACCTTAAGTACCTTGTCAAAGTGCACAGGCAAATTCTCTCCTTCCACTATCAGTTCAAAAGCTTTATGCAAATTAATGCACCAGAATCTGCTGAAACCTGTTCAGTAGTAGGAATAAGGTGTCAATTGACTTGACGTGTTGAAAATTATTGTTAAAGTGGAGAAA
The DNA here is from genome assembly GCA_014162995.1 of Artemisia annua. Lineage (NCBI taxonomy): Eukaryota > Viridiplantae > Streptophyta > Magnoliopsida > Asterales > Asteraceae > Artemisia > Artemisia annua. The sequence continues at coordinate 13,030 of LBNU01005188.1, read as the reverse complement.
AAGAAAGGACCTTTTTGGCCTTCATTGCCCATTGTAGACCATTTTCTTTTATTGTCTCAAGCCTATGCCAAAAATAATCTTCCAAAGGAAAGTTTATAGTCAGACCCTACAGATATCATCATAAAGATTGAATCTTTTTAATAGGATTGTTCATGTTTGTATAAGCACTAACCAAACACCCACTTATTCAGACTACCATGAACTGTAAGCTATCGTCGATAAATGAATTTCACATAATATTAGCTTATAACAGTTTTTTCTAAGACAACATTTTATGTGTTAACTAACGGATTTTTTTTCAAATGTTTAAACATCTATATACTTTTGTGATTATTAGTATTAACCTATATTACAAATTTTTAAAAAATGTAAATCCACCTATTCTAAAAACATATAATCTGATATCAATCAATAATTCAATCCATCTTTTACAAACTAAATAAATAAATAAAAACAAAATAAAATAAAAAATAAAAGATTACAAACCTTATGTAAGATAAAGTTTGATTAGTACCTGATCCAAGATCGCCGGATCACTTAAACCCGTCGCCGGTGGTTGGAACGTGAGCAGAGTAAAAGTAAGTGATAAACAATTTTGTTGTTGAATTCTTGTTGCTGCGTGATAAGAAGTGAAGATGACAGAGAGAAAATGTGAAATGTGAAATTGAATAATGAAATTGTTAGTTACAATACAACTAAGTAGAACTATTTATACTACTATACTATCTACTGTTACATTGCATCTAGACATGAATACATACAAGGTACATTACATTTCTCTACACTTGATTAGACAATTATGCAGTAGAATCTTCATCTTGTGGAAGCTCTGTTTGCAGCTCTGTACATTGTGTACAGAGTGCCATTGACTTTGCATTGTTCCATTGTCTTGACCTTCAGTAGTCTTGTTCTTTCATAATAAAGCTTCTGCCTACCAAAAAAAAAACAATACACATGCATACCACAAACCCATTGCATTTTCTTCATTAAAGATGGGAATCAAAGAGGGTTTTGTTCGTTTCTTTGTGTTGAAGACTGCACCAAATCTTTAGGTTTGTTTTGTTTAGGGTTTATGTTATTTGTGGATGGTTTTGGATTTGTGGAAGGACGGATGCTGTGGGTGTCGTGTGAGGATGGGAAAATGGTGGAACATTCTAGCAAGATATGAGTGGAGTTGTGGAGAATTAGTACAAACAGGTAGGTTCATACGTCTGCTGTGTGTTGAAAAATTGACCACGTTTGGTGTATTAGAAGGGTGTTTAACACCCTTAATGCGTGAACAGTTTAGGCCTTCAAGTTTCTCAACCAATGGGCTGCTGCCAAGCCCACCGGGTACCACTGTTGGGTCAATAAAGTTGCCTAATGACACCTTTACTCACTAAATGCAGCCAATAGCAAGCAAGTTCCCAGGTTAACGAAAAAAAAATTGCAACATAGTTAATGTCACATCATCTTTCTTTATTAGTATATAGTATAATATACTAATACCATTTCATTTGAACTCCACCTGGTACTTGTTTATTACTTTATTTCACGAATAACACTTCTTATATATTTACTTCAAAAAATAAAATAAAATAAAAATCTCCAAGTCTTTCTTATTCATTCTTTCACACGAGTAAACATTTCCATAAATCTCACCTACTCTTTCTTTGTCCATATGCATACATAAATCTCATCCACACAAACTCATATCTAGGGCTGGTGGTTCAAGCCGTTTTTTGAGACCTAAAGCAAAATTTAGAGAATTGATACTCACACCGCATCTTTTGATGCATGCACCACAATTTGTGCATTACAGTTTGTACCGTACAATATTTTCTTTGTTGCTTATACCTAGGGCTGGTGCATTACAATTTGTGTGGATGAGATTTATGTGGCGCATGCATCAAAAAAATAAAAATTTATGAATGAGTCATTTTCAATTACTATTTTCTTTGTTGCTTATAGTTAGTTTTTGGATTAATAAAATATCAAACTATCAAATCAAAAACAAAATTAGAATCTAAGAATTGACTGAAGATAGATAAAAAAATGCATAAAAAAGAGAAAATCAAACTTCGGTTTTATGATAATCTATAAGTAAGCAGGGACGAAGACAGAAATTTGTATTAAGGGGGGCTCAAAATTTTTTTTCGAACATACAAATTTTTATATTAGAAGCTAGATTGAAGTTTGAATTGTTCGACATACGTGTTTAATGATATTTTTTCGGTAGTAATATACAATTACTTAATCAGTTGAAAAAATGAACAAAATGAGCAAAGGTTGGCGTAAATGAAGCGAAGATGGTTCAATAATAAGACGAACGTATGTAGTGGTTTCTTTTTGAAAGAGGAGTCATAATACTTTAAGAATAATTGAATTGATAAATTATAAACTGAAGGGGTTAAAATTAAACTTTTTAAGAAAACTATATCACTAAGTCCCTAATAAAGTAACAACAAAGTACATTTTTTTTATCATCATCGTAAGAAACAGGCCTCAAAATCTCCATTAAAACAAGAATATCAGTTTTTATTTTTATTTTTTAATTTATTTTCTAGTTTTTTTCCTACTCATATTCTTGTCTTTCTTTCTGAGTTTCTTCTCACATGGATGCAAGGAGGTTCCCAATCTAATTTAAGGGAGGTCTTAATTTTCTTAATTCTTATACAGCCTTCTAAAAGGCTTCGATCTCCAAAGTGGTTTATGGGAATCACCTTGTCATGGGGTAGGTCTGACTGTTGAGGTGGCCTCCAGCCCCCTTCCTTACTGGCTCCGTCTCTGTAAGTAAGGCTAAAGAACCGAAGCAACACAAACTAGGCTTGTTTGTGTTCTTTAGTTTACGTTTAACCTAACAAACGGGCTAATATGGACAGTTTAACAAACGAACACTAGTGATCATGTTTGTTCTTTGAAAAATAGCGTACTCATGTTTATGTTTTTACAACATTAGCGAAAAGTCATTAATAAAAGGACGAACATAGTCATGTTTCTTAAACTCGAATAAGGGCGTAGTCGTATGAGCCTAAACAATAAACAAAAACTAATCAAATATCCTTGATAGTTTAGCAGTTTTAGTAAACGCTGGCTTTTAAAGACCTCAAGATGATGCTCAAAAAATATGTGACCGGCTATATATTCATAAAGGGTTTAGAAAATCGAGGCCGTTAAACATTCGGGGGGCCTAAAACGGTGGGTTTAGTAATTACCTTTGAGCCACCACCGCTCATATCCATAAATCTCCCCTTTCTCTTCCTTTTTCGGTATTCTGTTTCAATTCTGGTTTCGAGTTTCTTGTAACTGCAATATTAATCAATTTCAGCTTCTAAATTATTTTTTTTACATTTCCCAAATATATCCGTTAGGTGGGGTTTTCTTAGCCATTGGGGGTTTTTACAAGGTGCACTCGGGTAGGTTGTGGTGACCACCAAACCCCTGCCAAAAACCACAGACTGCGAGCGGTCATGATGGGTGTGTAATGGCCACCACGAGCGATGGTGCCCAATGGTGGTGGTCTTGCACCTCCCATAACACCCGGGCTAAGAGCACTCGTGCCTGCAATCATTATTGCTTCTTTTTCTTCTCTAATAGCCACGTACACAATAATACTTAAAGTAATTTTTTACACAAACATTCTTTCAAATGCCGACCATCGCTAATGCCGACCATTGCGGATTATATCAATTATGTTACGTTCATCTAAAGGTGTTTGTTTGTCTTCCATTACGAAATCGCTAGGTTTGTAAATTTTTTATGGCTGAATAAGAAAGGTTAGGATTGAAGTAGTAAAAGATGAATCATAACAGAAATGAAAATAGAAGGTTATGAGAGATGATGTTGAGCGAGTCTTAAAGCATACGCAGTGGTAACTCAGCTCTCCACGTTAAGGCCATTTTAACGCATGTTAGGGTGCGTTAGCCGATAATTGGGTTGGCGTTAAGGCCACATTAACGCGGCTCGTTAAGCCCCTAACGTTACGTTAATGATGGTTTGTTTAAAAAAAAAATCATTTCGCCCCCCTCATGATTGAAGTGTTTTACAGTTTGTGTATGTTTGTGTGTGTGTTTTACAGTTTGTGTGTGTGCAGTGTGTGTGTTGTGTTGAGAAGAAGATGATACATAAATTGTATTTTCAGTTTGGTCCCTGTGGTACTTTGGTGTTTACAATATATTCCTTGTGGTTATAAAAGCAGTTTTTTTTTTTAATTGCGTAATGTTTTTTTATTTATTTATTTCGTAATGTATTTTTTTTAGTGCGTATTGTAATATATTTTAAGAATGAATGTTATAGTTTTTAATAAATGAAGTATTAGTTTTAGTTTAGGGTTGAATTTGAAAATATTTGAAAAGTTGAGTTAAAGTGAGTTATTGTTGTGGGTGTTTTTTTGTGAGTTAAGGTGAAATTGTTAAAGCTGATGTGGCGCTGACGTGACACTATAACTCAAGTTACCACTACTCATGCTCTATGGTATATTTTTGGTCCGTTATATTTGTTTTTGAAATAGTAGTAAAATAATCCGTTGTGTGAAAATTACTAAAAAGCCCATTTGGTTCGTTCACAATAGTTGAACAGTTCTTGCTTATGTTGTTTCAAAATGATAAAGTCATGTAAATAATAGTAGAGTAACTCAAAAATGACTTGATAAATTGTTGTAATTAAGACCATTAAAACCGTTACAAAAATCAATCGTCAATGGTTTTCCTTTGTGTAAACAATTTTTAAAAATTATCTAAACTAATCATGTTTTGAAAATATTATATTATGAACTTGATATGGAAATTTTCTTTTAACTAGCAGTTACTCGCGCATTGCGGTAGCGGATACCATGTGATTAAATTACAGACAATCAACAAAATAACAATGACGACCTGATTAACTTTAGAAAAACAAGAAGAAAACGATCCCGATCTGGCCTGATTAATCCGTTTTAGCGGTTTCGACGGTCCTCTTAGGTTCGTTTTCGAACGGCTTTTATTGGCTAGCCGAACCGGTGATGATTCCGATTCCCGGTTAAACCGGCTGAACTCGTTGGCTCGGTCCGGTTTTTAAAACCATATGTACCATCAACTTGTTTTCATATAAATTGTATGAAGCTTTGTGTGTTTTATTAGTTTGTACAATATGTATACTAATATGCATTTGTCATTGTATGGGTGTTTTAAAATTAACATTTATTATGCATTTATTGGAAAGCTGTTACAAATCTACAAATTTAAGACACTTAATTTTTTAGATGTAACCTTAATTTTCATTATTAGTAAGTGTGTTGCTTAAAATTTTAAGCCTTTTATTTTGAGAATCTTCTAAATACATTTTAAAGTAGTATAGATATAGTCATATAGATGGGAGAATATAATCATGTTTAACTTATTTCATGTTTCAAGATAATATACATGTTATTTCTTCTAGTGGTTGTATTAGGGGGTGACAGTCATGATTCGATGTCTCCCACATGCCTCACCACCCACCAATAATATCCTGCTACCTCATTCAATGACTCTCTCATGCCTCACCATACTTTTCAGTGGCAACCATGATTCCATGCCCCACCTAATTTTATTTTTTATATTCATAATTATATTAAACAATTTAATAAAAACATAATATTTCATTAATAGTGAAAAGAAAATTACATAATACTTAAAAAAAACATAATTATATCTAAAAATCGCAAGTCCATCCATATTTCTCCGTGAGCTCACGTTTTTTGGCAAGAGTGAACTCTAGCATATTTGGATCGGTTATGCGATTGTGCGGTTGGTTGTAGAACTTCATCGCCCGAAACAAAGCCTTTTCTTCAACACTACAGATTTGTGCCGCCAACAACTTTTCAGCCAATTCATCCTTTGCAAGTTTTTTCTCCACCACCGTCTCCAATAGTTGTGTTTTCTTTGCCGTGTAGGTGTCGAAGCTCGCAACAACACTATTCTTTGTCGACGACTCGCTATCGGTCTTTTTGCCTTTTCTTTTCCGTGTAGGAGTTGTGTCGTCATTCAGATCCGGAATAACAGTCTCAGCATTGTCATTGCTTCCCGACTCGTAGTTGCCCGATTCCGACGACTTTCTTCGTTTGTCGGAATGAGACGGATTTGCTTGACCCACACTTGGTTTCCAACCATTTGTCTGCTTGCCTAACAATCTCCCATGCTTCAATATGACTAAAAGATTTGACTTTTGTTTTCTTATTGTAATCGGCCAAGGCATTTTTCATGATGTCAACATCGCCACACCTACTCTCACGAACACGCTTCTACAATTATAAAAATAACAAGTATAAATTAATACAAGTATACAAATATTAAGTATAAATTAATACAAGTATAGCAAATATAAAGTATAAATTAATACAAGTATACAAATACAAAGTATAAAAAGTATAGAGTTTAAAAATTACTTGTTGGATGAATAGCCCGTTAAAGACATTCATGGCGGCATTCATATTTTGCCACTTTGTGTTCAAGCTATGATAAGTTCGAGTAGTATCTGTCACGTATTGCTTGAAATGCTCTAGAATTCTTTTCAAAAACTATCTCTAGTTTGTTCATTCCCGACGTTTGGACATGTCGAGATATGAACCCACGCTTTTGCCAAAGCCACCTCTTCGGCCGACGTCCAAGTTTTTTTCCGCTTTATTCGATTGTTTTCTTTTTCGGACATTGTAGTTTTCTTGAACTTCTTGAACATATTCATCATTTTGTGCTTGGCCTAATACATAGTATAACAAATAAATTATAACAAATAAAATTATAACAAGTATAGCAAATAATAGTATAACAAATAAAATTATAACAAATATAGCAAATAATAGTATAACAAATAAATTATAACAAATAAATTATAAAAAAAAAAACAAGTATACCGATTGGATTTTGTGGTTGCGTTTCGGGAACAAAATCAATTTCATCATCCTCGTAATCATATAGCGGTAGTTCTCGTTCGACACTTGGTTCATGCCGCGAAGGACCGTCACGGAAGTCTTTGAACGGGTCGAATTCACTTGTCATTGACATCGTGTATTGGCTTGGATTCATCGGTGGAGGTTGGGGATAATATTGGCGTTGAAGTAATGGTGGATTCACTGGTGGAGGTTGGGGATAATAGTGAGCGGGTTGAGGGCTTATTTGGGGATAGTAGGGAGGGGGTTGTGGTAGAACTTGCGGACGAACGGGTTGTGATTGAACTTGCGGATGAACGGGTTGTGATCGAGAGACGCGTCCACGACCTTTGGATGAGGTTGAAACACCTTTTGATTTCTTTGGATCCATCTTTTTTAAAAGAATGAGAGTTGGAAGTGAAAGTAGTGAATAAAATGTGAATTGAAAATGGTTATTAAAGTGTTTATTTAAAGAGATTTTTTTTTAAATGCCCCAATGTTCGTTTTTTTAAATGCCCCAAACGGCTATATTGTTGCTTCCAATGTCCATGATTCCACGGCAATACATGCTGAGCATGTTCATGCCGACTCTATGCCAAGCTTGTGGCATCGGTGTTGCCGAGCGGCATGGAGCATGCCGAGACTCCATGCCGAGCCACTGCCACCCTTTGGATTGCACCCTTTGGATTGCACCATAAATGCTTGGAAGCTACATATATCATCCGTAGAACATAGTTTGCTTCGGTTTCCCATATAGCCGTAGCGCTTGCAAGGCAATCCAGACGATCAAGACAATTCCTGCGACAGTCTTCATAGAAGTGAATTCTTATGGCTCGTTTTTCTCGTTCAAGCCTCAAGTGATAGAGGTGACTGAAAATCCATTCTCTGATATACGAGTAAGTTTTGAGCTATCATATAAAAGTGACTCATATCTTACCTAATGAAAGACGTTAAAATCAATTTTGAGCATGTACATTAAACATGGTCGATGGCAATCAAATGAAGCCAACCAAAAAAATAGTTTAAAGAACTATTATTACTTTATTGCACTTAAAAACATGAACTGCGAATCCGAGACATACTCCTTTGATTCACCTGATTTGCTCCTTTACAATTTCTTTAACAAAGGCATCAAGATCTTTGTAAGCTGACCCACCTTCAACAACACTTTCTTGGCATACTTTCTGAAGTTTCTTCGCTCTCGCCATCATCTCAATCCTCTCGACACTTTTTGAATCCATGAACACTCTAACAACCTCAGCGATCTTGTCTGTCTTAAAAACCAGAGCCTCTTTCCTCATGTTCTTTCCGATCTTCCAATCTTCAATAATTGCTTTACTGTTAAGTGGTTGGTCAATAATTATAGGGAAAGTCAACATCGGCACACCTGAAAACAAACTCTCCTTAACCGAATTCCACCCACAATGCGTCCAAAACCCTCCTATAGAAGAATGCGACAAAACCCTTAATTGGTCTCACCATTCAACCACCATCCCCTTTTCTCCACACCTTTCTTTAAAATGTGAGGTTTCGCCTCTAGCTACCCACAAAAAGATAACACCACTTTATGTTAAACTTGCTGCAATTTCATCCATTTCATCATTTGATACTGATAAGAAACTACCCAATGAAACATACAACACAGTTCTTGGAGGTTTGGAGTCTAACCAGGTTAAGTAAGCTGGTTCATGTAATGAGGGGTTTGGTTTGTTTTGGGAGTAAGGTATATTTGGTCCAGGCGTGTAACGGGTATCTGTAATCTGACTCTGAGGGCATCAATGACCTTCGGTTCTAACTCGTAGACAGTAGATATTAGCAGTGGCGGAGCCAGGAAATCAACTCGAAGGGGGCAACGAGCGACATGAATGACTCGATAAAGGTTACGAAGATTATAGTAAAATTCAAAATGGACCAGGTCGGGTCGGTTTAATTATACACAAAATAATAGAGTGCTTCTTTCATGCAACTAACATTAACTAAAGATGTAATATATCCAAAATGAGACCATATTGATAGTGCAATTTTGTTAAGTTACATGCAGTTAATTTATCATTTATTAGATACAAAAACATAACTAAATATAAACGAAAAGCTAAAAGCTGCTAAACTTGTGTCAAATTAATTNAATTGTTAACATGAATCTTTTATGAAGGACGCAACTTATATACTTAAAATTTATAACTTAGTTTTTGAACTAAAACAAAAGCACCTATTTATATAAGGGCTATTGGACAAACTAGTGACTCACAAAAGTAAAGATCAAACGAGTACAATTCGAAACTAAAAGTAAAGCATTTATTAGTATTATACCAAAGACAAAAGTTCAATGCAGAACATATTTTATCTAAAGATCAAACACTTTGATCTCAACCACCCATCCAACTTCAATCCAATGGTTTAGATTAATTGGCACTTTAATTTAATTATTAATTGAGGGACATTTTTGTAATTATATTATCTCACAACTCAACTCGAGGGGTCATCGTTGAGTAATTCATTTCTGATTCATTTTTGTAATTATATTATTTCTTTTGACGAATCCTTTGTGATTCATACAGAATTCCATGGGATTTATACAGATTACCCATGTGATCAAACATAATATAAGTAACAAATATTATATATTCAAAGTAAACAAGATATATTCAAAGTGAACAAGAAATTTTCTCATTACATTACACAAAAAAATAGAATCTCAAGTGATTTGTACTTCAAGTTTATATAAAGCAAAATGAAAATCTCATGGAATTTATACAAAATCTCATGTGATTTTCTCTGATCCTTTGTGATTCATATATAATCCCATGTGATCCATACAGAATCCCATGAGATTTTTTGATGAATCACTTGTAATTCATAAAGATTACCCATGTAATTCATACAGAATCCCATGGGATTCTGTATAATCTTCTTCTTCACTTTTTACTAGTAATTTGTAACCACCATTTTTTTTATTATTATTTTGTTTCGAGGAATGAATGAATGAATCGGATGCGAAAGAAACAAGTTTGACGGACTTGTTTTTTTGTTTTGTTTCAAGACATATCTGGCTCTAGAATAATTATTTCCTTTATTTTAATATTTAATTATGCAGCTTAAACTATACATAATAAAGAGACAAAAGAATATTAATAAAGTTTAATTTTCATAAACCAATGCTGTAGTTTTTTCTTGATTCTTACACAAAACATATGGCGTAATTAAAGGTTGCTTTTATAATACAAACCAAGAGCTAATATGCCTTATTTCTTTATTATCATTTGACAAAAGTCAAGATTTTATTTGTTATCCTAAAGATGGATATTGAATTTTGATTTGAATATATTTTTCATTTTCGTTTTATGCAATACTTTACATGTGATTTGTAACTAAAAAAATCCCATGTGATGCACCAAAGAATCCCATGGGATTCACAATGAATCCTTTGAGATTCATACAGAATCCCATGGGATTTACATACGAATCACATGTGATTGGCATGTTATTTAGAGGGTGTTTGTTATATCTAGTCTAGTGATTCTCTTGACGAATCATTTGTGATTCATACAGAATTTCATGGGATTTATACAGATTACCCATGTGATCAAACCAATTATAAGTAACAAACAATATATATTCAAATTAAACAAGATATATTCGGAGTGAACAAGAATTTTTCTCATAACATTACACAACAAAAATAGAATCTCAAGTGATTTTGTACTTCTAGTTTATATAAAACAAAATGAAAATCCCTTGGGATTTATACATGTGATTCTCTCTGATCCCTTGTGATTCATATAGAATCCCATGTGATCAATACAGAATCCCATGGGATTTATACAGATTACCTATGAGATTCATAGATACTCAAAAACAGTGATTTACTCATTTTTACAAATCACTTGTGATTTTTTAAAATAACAAATCACAAGTGATTTTTTTACGAATCCCATGGGATTTTTCTGGATGAAAATTTTGAAAAAAAAGTTCGTCTTTTTACTATAAATATGATATAAATATGATATCTTTTAGAGGTGGCAAAACGGGTGGGCCGCGCGGGATTTTCTCTGATCCCTTGTGATTCATATAGAATCACATGTGATCCATACAGAATCTCATGAGAATCCCATTTGATACACCAAAAAATCCCATGGGATTCACAATGAATCCTTTGAGATTCATACTGAATCCCATATGATTTCATACAGAATCCCTTGAGATTCATACAGAATCTCATGTGATTTTGTACTTACAGTTTATATAAAGCAAAATGAAAATCTCATGAGATTTATACAGAATCCCATGTGATTTATATAGAATCACATGTGATCCATACAGAATCTCATGAGAATCCCATTTGATGCACCAAAGAATCCCATGGGATTCACAATGAATCCCTTGAGATTTGTACAGAATCCCATATGATTTCATACAGAATCCCTTGAGATTCATACATAATCTCATGTGATTTTGCACTTACAGTTTATATAAAGCAAAATAAAAATCCCATGAGATTTATACAAAATCACATGTGATTTTCTCTGATCCCTTGTAATTCATATAGAATCCCATGGAATCCATACAGAATCCCATGAGATTCTTTGATGAATCACCTGTAATTCATAAAAATTACCCATGTGATTCATACAGAATCCCATGGGATTCTATATGAATCACATAAAAAAAATACTCGTCAAGTATATTTATTAAATCCCATGAGATTCTGTATGAATCCTAAGGGATCAGAGAGAATCACATGAGATTCTGTATAACAACATACAATTTTTTAATAAATAGATTTCAAGAGCTTATTTCAACAATCATATAAAAAACATCTACCCTTAAAAAGCTGTGACATAAAAGTATAAAGCTCAAAAACAGTGATTTACTCACTTTTACAAATCACTTGTGATTTTTTTAAAAATAACAAATCACAAGTGATTTTTCTACGAATCCCATGGGATTTTTCTGGACGAAATTTTAAAAAAAAAATTTCTTCGAAAGTATATAACAATGCATATCTATAGAAAGATGATTTAATTCTCGTCGCGATGGTGTATTTTTCGTAGCTTGAAAATTTACCGTTTGCAAGACATGTTGTTTTTTTAAAAAAGGTGGAAAGTGGGTTTTTATATTAAATGAGCTAAAATGCCAATTTTGCCATACCTTTGTTATTTTTTGGTTTAATCTTAGCAATTAGATGAAAGGTGGATGGATGGTTGAGATTGACTTATTTGTTTTTTAAAGGATACATGTTTTGCAAGGATCTCACCTCCTCTCATTAATTGTCAAAGTGTTTAAATATTACAATAGAACTAGTCAAGATAGCCCGTGCGATGCACACGGGCTTTATAAAAGTTGTTAAAGTGTTATTTATTATTATTTTTTTTGCGTCATTTAATATTTAAGTTGTGATGGTATCACAATTTTTGTAAGCATGGCATAAACATAATCAAGGTCATACACATGATTTATTCGCGACCTAAAGGATATTTCAGTATTTAAAATAGTTTTTCACATAAATTAGTATATATGAAGAGACTTTTTTCAAGCTGTTACTTTTAAAAGAGTTTTTTCACATGTAATCTTTTAATATGAGTAAGTTACATAAATTATTTTTTGTCTATTTATTTGGCATCTTTGATATAGCATAAATACTTTAAATGACTACTCAAATTGGAATTGATGGATATTTTTTTGGGACCAATATGGTAAATGGACTAATGGGAGGGTTTTACCCCACCCCATATTTGGTTTAAAAGAAAAGGAACATATTTACAACATTTAATTGGGTTGTTTGTAACCTTTCAAATTTGTAGGCTTTGTGATGTCATAATCATTTAACTTTAATAGTTAAAAAATGTTTACTTTTGTATAAGTAGCTAGTAATTATTTATTAATATGTATGCAAGCATACTTACCTAATTCATGTGAATCATCATTTTTTTTAACCAACTGGGGTAGCTCACTTGGTCACCAAGGGTAACTTTGGGGAGGTTTTCTTGGAGAGGTCTCAGGTTCGATTCTCACCATTGACCTTCAAGGTCCCGAAATAAATAGAAGCAGGAGTGTGGTTTATACCCTAAGGAGAAAGGTTCGAGGCTTGCATACTGCCCAATTGGATGTCACTGTCGGCTCGAATCACTAACTACTAACTCACCGTTAAAAAAAATGTGAATCATCATTTTT
>LBNU01005187.1:213731-228541 GCA_014162995.1 Artemisia annua | reverse complement strand
GGTGTATGTTAGAGTAGAGATGATGACGAGAAACCTTGTTAGCAATAATAATGATTGTTTTGTTTATTCCGCTGCGTATCTTGTTAGTATCATTATTATTGTGTAATCCCTAGATGAGGTCTAACTAACCTCGAGCTAAAACGATCTTAACAAGGGGGCACTAATTCCCAAACATCTAGTCTGTAAAATTCATGGATTTCATCCTGCATTGCAGTGAACCAGGACATTTTAGTCAACGCTTCTTTATAATCCTTTGGTTCGACTTTGGACAGTACGTTGCTAATGAAACACCATAAAGCATCTGTGGCAAGTTGTCGTCGTGTAGATACCGGCCTAGATGGGTTACCAATGATGTTGTCAATCGGGTGATCATTTGTCCATTTCCTGATATGCTCATGAAGTTGATGGCTGGGAATTGAAGTAGCAGTGTTGGAATCTTCTGATGAGGTTGCCAAAGTAGATGGTTCAGGAGCAAATATGTTTACAAAAGGTTCATCAGGTGGTTGAGTAAAAGGATTCACTTCAAAGGTGTTATCAGTTGCTTCTTCTTGAGGAATTGAAGAGTGTTGATCTGTGTGATTGGTATGACTAGATGATGGAGCATTCTGACTAAGAGAGATGGAGATGGAAGGCCCGTTTGTGGGTTGAGGTTCATCATTAGCAACAGCATCAGGATCTATGACTTGTTGTTCAGGTTCGACTTTCTGTTGAGGCTCAAAATACTCATCATACATTGAATCAAACAATTTCTTCAAGTCCTCACTGGTAGGTGGCACAGAAGGAGCATCTGTGGTGGAAGAATTTACAAGTCCTGAACTAATGGGTCCAGGAGTCCAAAGATTAGATGCGGGTCCTGAACTGGAGTATTCAGGAACCGTTTGCTCGGTCAGCTCATCAAACGTGACATGGATGGTTTCCATGATTTGTCGGGACCTTTTGTTGTAGATTCGATAACCCTTCTTGTTTGGTGCATACCCAACAAAAATTCCAATATCAGCTTTTGCCTTTAGCTTTCCCAAATCTTCGCTATCATTGTTTGGGTAACATAATGCACCAAAAACACGAAGGAAAGAGAGGTCGGGTTTTCTTTCATGCACTAGCTCATAAGGAGTTTTGCAGTGAAGAGGATGTATTAGTGATCTGTTCTGAGTGTAACAAGCCGTTGCAATTGCCTCTCCCCAGAGAAACATAGGAGCTTTGGAGAAGATCAACATAGTTCGTGCTGCCTCTACAAGTGTACGGTTTCGTCTTTCAACGACTCCATTCTGCTGAGGGGTTCGAGGTATACTCCTTTGATGACTAATTCCCAGATCTTCATAAAACTGAGTAAGTTGTTGATTGACAAACTCCGTTCCATTATCTGTGCGGACGAATCTGACTGTTTTATTGAGTCCAACTTGCAGCTGCTTGATTAGTTTGATGATGATTTCAGGTGTTTCATCCTTGGATCTGAGGAATTTGACCCATGTGAAACGAGAGTAGTCATCAACAATCACTAACACATATCTCTTTCCAAATATGGTTTGCACTCTCATGGGACCACAAAGGTCCATGTGAAGGGTATGAAGAACTTCCATAATGGTGTTGATGGTTTTGGGTTTGTGAGTATGCTTCTTGCTTTTACCAAGCTGACAAGCGGAACAAAGATGATCTTTTTCATACTTCAGCCTGGGCATGCCTCGAACAAGATCTTTACGAGTAAGTTCATTGATGGTACCGAAGTTCAAATGGTTCAAACGACGATGCCACAACCAAGACTTGGTCTTGGAAGCCTTAGATAGTAGACAGATTGGAGATGATTGCATCATGTCTTCAATGGATATAGTGTAGAGGTTTGTGCCACGTCTGCCTTTCAGGAGATCCATACCATCCAATCTTCTAACATAACAAGTGTGTTTTCTGAAGGCAACTTCTAGATCTGAGTCACAAAATTGACCTACGGAGAATAGATTGTGCCCAAGACCTTCTACATAATATACCCGAGAGATAACGCTGTCACCAACCACATAATCTCCATAACCCATTATTGCACCAAAATGATCATTCCCGAATCTAACAGTCCCGATAAACTTTTTCACGAAATTTCTGAGCCGCGAGCGATCCCCCGTCATATGTTTTGAGCAGCCTGAGTCCAAATACCACAGGGCGATTTGTACGACCTGCATTTGAAATCAGACAGATATGGATAACGGACAAACTTGGATCCCCAACCAAAAGTGGGTTCCGATTGGTTAGCACAAACATCAGAATTGGAAGAATTAATAGTGACCTTAGTCATAACATGATATGCTGGGGAACTAGACTTATGGTTAGCACATTGGGTTCCTATAGGAAAAGTTCTACCAGATTTCTTCCAAATCCTAATGTTGGGAAACTTAGGATTAGACTGTTTGGCAAAGGGGCGATGACTTCCTATTGACACTATTCTTCCAGTGGGTCTCCAATGATAGCCAACATTAGTAAACTTCCTTCCTGTTGCTTTCCAAACATGTTTTACACGATTATAATAAACAGTATGACAACCAGGGGATACTTTAGAAGCATACAAACATGTCTTAACACACACATCATGATTACCAAAATTTAAATAGTTATTACAGATCTCACAACTGGTTTTAGAATTCGAATTAATTACAGTACGCCTAGAGCTAATACTAGAATCAACACGATTCTCAACGTTCAGATCAGTCTTATTGTTCCTAATGTGGTCTTCTACTTTCTTTCCTTGAGCACTTTTAGCTGGCGAAGTCCTATCATTCCTTGTATTGCAACTAGGCTTTGACCCGCTAGCATTAGTGACAACTTTTACTCCTGTAGAATTAATGATGGGAACATTAGAACGAGAAACTACTGTTTGATTTCTGGAATCTGATGTGTTATGTTTTGGTGATGTTATGGGCACTTTAAAGGCAACATGCTTGTTCTTAACCTTAGAGGAAAAATCATTAGTCTTATCACGCATGCAAACAGCTTTAAGACATGTACCAATGGCATAATCTAAGAGCTCATATGATCTGTTGGTGAGATAATACACATCATGGATGCCAATGTCCGCATGAATCACCGTTCTAACCTCTTCAATAGTTTCGCAGAGGATATCTAGGCAATCCTTGAGATACCTAAGGTACTCACTATGAACAAACGCATTATTCCTAAGGGGAAGAGGAATATTAATGGCATCAACATCAGTTCTTTTTTGTTTTAGCCGCTTTGGTGAGACCGCAATCACATGCAGTGATTGGCATTTTCCCTTTCACCTGAGTCTTTAGATTCTCATTTTCTTTAAGCAAAGAAGTTATCTTTTCATTGTTTTTATCACGTGTGATCTTCATCGAATCATGTAACTCTTTGTAATGTTGTTTGATTTTAGAGTTTTCAGCTTGAAAACAATCATTTTCGTATTTCAATTCATTAATGACATTTTGAAGTTGAAGATATTGAGAATCTAAACACGGAGGTTTCTGGGTATCAATCGCATCACATTTATTATCAATCACATCACATTTATTCGTCTTAAATTGTGCAATTTGAAGCTTCAGTTTCCGAATCGTGTTAGTGTGAGCTTGAATTCTTTCATCCCTTTTGGCTAATTCAAAATATGCATCAAATTCAGGAGCATCCGAAGATGTCTTGGCATTTGAGTTTCTAATTCTTTCTTCTAGATGTTGGTATCTTAATTGCAAGTTAAGATTATCAACCTCTAGTTTTGAAAATTGCTTGACCATGTTATCATGATCATCTTTTTGAATTTTTTCGCGCAGTTTTAAATTCTCCCCCTCAAGCTCAACAACACGATTCTGGAAAACTTTTAATGTAACAGACATTTCATGAAATTGGGAAGCAGTTAAAGAAGAATCAGTAGCAGTATAAAACACATCTTGAGCAATGCACATAGCAATCAAATTATCATTCATGATGAGAGCATTCTTCCTCGCAATTTCACTATGTTGAAGATCTATTACAGTTTGTTTTCCTTCACGTTCCTGGTTTTTAAACACCTCTTTCATTTCATTGATCTCTAGTTTAAGGGACGTTTCCATGTATTCAAAATGGTTTTTGATTTGTTTAAAAAACGGAATGACTTCTGTGAGATAGCATTCTTTTGTAACTTCAAAACCCCTTTCCCCCTCAGTAATTCCCGTTGGAGTAATCCTCTTTTTACATGTTTTGTCAAAATCCGCAAACATTTGATACAGTACATACATGCTAATAAGAGTTTTACATTGAGTGGGAAGTGCTATCTGAACTAGGTTCATGGGTGTATTGGGAGGATACACCGTTGGTTTAGCAAACTTAAGGGGAGTGGTAGCCATAAGAAGTTCAGCTTTCATTTTTTCCACATCTAAGGCCCAAAAAATCTGTTCAGGGGTTAACCTAGTTTGGGGCACAAAGACAGTCAATCGGTTCTGCTCATAGTAGTTATGGGGCTTGATATTAACACGCTTTGCAATGCACATGGGATCCTTCATCTTATCCTCAAGTCTTTTCCTATTTTCAGTTTCACTTACATCAATCTCTTCTGTATCACGCACATCAGGGGGATCATGATTGGGTTTAAGCATCACATTGAAGTCATATAAGGCAGGTTGAGAGGCACTAACGCTCCTAAGATAATTAGTTTTAGGCACTCCTGTCTCCTTATCACTATGTTTATCACGAAGCTTAATGTGCTTTTGTATCATTTGAGCAGTTTGAATGGTTTGGCCTTGTGTGTACAATTTGTTTTCAAGCTTGTTCTTTAAGGCCTTTAATTGGGAAAAATCGTTTAGAAGTTTGGCTTCCTTACTTTGAAAATCTAATTTTAGTGTGTTGACACTATTTTGAATCTCCTGTTTTTGTTTAACAGTTTGATCGATTTGATTTTGCAAAGATTTTATTTCCCCTCTTAACTCTTCTTCCTTTAAATTCCTTTCGGTAATATATGTACACATTTGCCAATTCATTTTCTATTCACGTTCGGTTAACTCAAATTTTGCACGTCGTTGATACATATTCACCTGATCTTTGAGAATATTAATCCTAGTGGTTAAGGTGTCATCAGGTATAACAACAGTATATTCATCATATTCACAAGTATCATTATTAACGGAAGAGTCATCACTTGGTAAAGCAGTCTCGACACTTTGTTTCAAGTATTGCTCATATGGGACAACACTGCAATTACCCATATCAGCAGAATTTCAATCAATAGTGTCGGTGTGTTTTACTTCGTTATGAGTCCTTTGATTGTGCATCACATCGTCAACATGTGTATCTTCAGATGCTCTACTAGATTCATCAGAATCTTTATTGTTATCCATATGTTGTTGTTTTGAGAGAACATTAGTGTTTTTCAAACCAACATCATCTGGCGTGACAATACTAGTTTAATGAACCTCATCGAGTATCGTTGGAATGGCACTTGTTTCATATGTGTCATATAATTTGAGTACCTCAGAAATGATGGAAGATTTTGATGATCCTGATTGATTTGCTGATGTGACTGCAGATGTAAGCTTGGCCATAAAGATGGTTTGTGCAGTAGGTACATCATCAACATCAGAATCAAATGCATCACAATCTTCAGCCTGGAAGATGTTCGGGTCATTTAGAGCAAGATCCTGGACTGGTTGATCATCCACATTAGCATCAAAGGAGTTTCCTTCATCATCAGCAAGAAAGAGCAGCTGTTCCTCATCCAATTTAACTCCATTCTCTTGTGCTTGCATCAACAGCATCTTATCTTTGAAGTAGTCGGAGTTCTGAGGACGTTTTGGTTCAGTGCAGTTTCTTGCAATATGACCTAGCCCACCACAGTTGTAGCACTTGATTTGCCTTCCTTGTCCTTTATTGCCATTTCCCATTCTGTTCTGATCATTTCCTCGGACATTTTGTCTTCCTTGAACCACAACACGCCCATCTTCCACAACAGCAAGATTACGTGGATTAGATGAGGTTCTGAGTTGATTATTGGTTTGAGGAAGAGTGCTTCTGAAGTGTTGAACCAGCAGAGAGACTTGATTGGAGAGATTATCAATTCTCTTGTCCATGTAGGAATTTCCCGATTCTTGTGAATTAGTTTTGACACTTGCTGATTGCATTGAGGCTTGACCAAGAGAAGACTGATTCTGTGTTGCTTGAGTAGTGATTGGAGGGTTGATTAAGTCAGCTGAGAATTGGTTAAGTCCTTGAGCACTGGAGATTAGAGCAAGACGATCATTTGAGGGATGAAACTTCTCTCTTAGCTGACGATTATACATGGCATGTTTCTCATGTTGTTGCAGATAAGCATAGAGTTGCTCATAGTTGGTGTTTCTGAGTCCTTTGTTTAGCTTCACAGCTGTGACAAACCGATCCCATTCTGGTGACATGTTATTGACGAACTTTGAGTTGAGTTGGATGTTGGGCATTGTCATTCTGATCATTCTCATGTCATTCACAAGCTTGTGGAATCTGACATAGTAATCATTGATGCTTTCACCAGGGTTCATCTTAAAGTGCTCGAATTCATCGTACAATTGAGACTCACGATCTTCCTTTGTTAATTCTGAACCAGCTAGCAACATTTTGACATTGTCCCAAACAGCTTTGGCCTCAGTGTTGAAGTTAATCAGTTTGTATATGTCCTTTGGTAGCCCTTGTACCACAATGTTTGAAGCACGAATGTCAGCATCATATCGTTTCTTTTCAGCTTCATTCAGATCATTGTACGTACGAGGTCTGTCAATTCCAAGGGTGACTGTCCCATCATCACCAGTGGAGATAACATCTCTGGTAGTGCCCATTTGGAACGGCCCTTCATCAATTGATCTCAGAATGTTCTCCCCATTTTCTTTGCCTTGACAATACAAGCGAATTCTTTGTGACCAAGACTCATAGTCCGTTCTTTCTAGCATTGGAGGTCGAGTGTCAGACCCAGTAGCTTGGATATCATCAATAGATGTTACAGTAGACATGATGACAAGGTCTTAGATGGGATTTTACAACACACGTGACTTAAACCGAGAAATCGATTCTTTCCTGGGATTTTACTAAAGTCAACCAGGAAAACCGCTAAGATAAGTAAACCGCTGGTACAGTAACCTCAGACAAGTAACCGCTGAAAGAAAACCGCTCATGTAATAACCGCTAAAACTTAACCGCTGGAATAGTAACCGCTGATTATTAAACCGCTGACAATAGTAACCGCTGACAGAGTAACCGCTAGTAAAGTAACCACTGAAGAGTAAACCGCTAGTAACTTAACCGCTGAAGAGTAAACCGCTAGAAGTTAACCGCTGAGACAGTACAAAGTACAGCGTAATGTTCGCTCCACTACTTGTCCTAACCGCTGTTGCTAACCGCTAAAGTCCCAACTTAACCGCTGCGAAGAACACTTTACCGTAGAGCAAACCGCTGCCAAGAAAAGGTTCCAAAACAACTCGTACACTACTCAAACGTTAGATTTAGTCCAACCAACTGATAAACTAGATGAATCTAACCCCTCTAATCCTAGAAGTACAAGAAAGAACACAAGAATCACCACGAACAAGCTCCAAAATGAGTAGAAACCACCCTAAACTAGTAGAAACCAAAACAAACCATACACCACAAGTCTTACAATCCCTAGGATGTAACCATGGCTCTTGATACCAATTGTAGAACACTAGATAACATCACAAACAAGCTCATACTTGTGGATTTGGTTCGTTGCATATAAGAAAGAAAAGAAAGAAATGTAGAGAGAGAAAGTTAGAGAGAGAAAGAGATGAAGCCTTGGAGAGAAAACCAAAAGAAAAAAAAATGAGATTATGAGAAGGCTTACCCTCTCCAAGGATGGAGAGGGTATTTATATGTACATGGGTTTTGCCACTTGGGCTTGCCACTTGGGCTGCGGATCAGGTATACAGTGGGTAAAGACCCGTCCTTCTTCCGCGAACTAATCTACTTCTAAACTACGTTTAACTAACTATTGTAAATACTACGAGCTAAACAATGCTTAATCATATATGGGGTGACCGAATCTTTCTTATACAAAAAGTGTATTCCTAACATTGTTCATGTACTCCTCCATTGTTCGTTCCGTCATTGTTTTTGTTACTTCCTCTTCTTCCTGTTCAGAAAAATAATCAATCTCTATAGAACTCGAGAGATCAGAGCTTATTGTGTTGAAAAGCCTTCTAAGCGAATGAAGATCGTTTAGGATCTTCAAAAGGTTTAATTAAGTTCTTAGTCGAACTTCTGGTCATGCACTTCCTGAAATTATCACAAAAGCATAAGTAGTGTATGTTCAAGAAAGTAAAATATCATAAAATTAACAACGAAAATGGAATACAAAAAATAAAAGTTGCTTATATCTATAGACGATGCGCCGTATCCTAAGAAGAAGATGCGCCGTATCTTAATCGTTAAAAATAAATCAGACTTTTATTCAGAAAATCAATATGCCGCACTTAATAAATTAAATGCGCCGTATGTTTAAATATTCAAAAATCAATTATACTTATAAAAATTAGATGCACCGTATCAGCAGAAGCTAATGCGTCGTATCTTTGTTACGTTTCAAAATACAAGATTTTTTATTCAGATTATGATGCGCCGTATCGATAGATATCGATGCGTCGCTTTTATTTAATTAAATCGAAAACTGTTTTTAATAAAATTATTACATGCGTCGTATCTGAGAAACAGATGCGTCGTATGTCGGTTTGGGTTTAAAAATTTTCTGATTAAAAATAGAATACGTCAGATCTAGGGGATAGATGCGCCGTACTCGAATTATTAAATGCGCTGTATATAAAATTAAAACGCCATACGCCGCATCTGAAAAACAGATGCGCCGTATCGTTTGTATCAGCAAAATACAGTGACAGCAGTTATGGAGTAAAAACAAAAGAAAAGTCTAAAAACTAATAAAACAAGAAAACAAACACACAAAGACAGTAAATATGCAAATTATACAATGAATGCAATCTAACTAATATACAACAAAGTTAGCAATAAAAAACTAAAAACCTAAAAATCTAAAAAGTTAGAAAACCTAATTAAAATACTAACAGATAAACAGGTATTAACAATTCACTCCCCGGCAGCGGCGCCAAAAACTTGATGTGTGCAGCGTGTCACGGTGTAGTATAGGGTGATTGCCTATTTCAAGTTTTACCTTTATATTTAGCCGACTTATCCTATAACACACACACTAACGGACAGTGTATCCGATCAATATGTATATAGTGGTAAGCAGAGTGTTGATCACTAAGAGTGAAACGTAATTCCTAGTTTGTCTATCAGTATTTTAATATTCTAAGTTAGTTTTACAATCTAATCTAATGCAAGGGGGTTTAGTCTGAGAGACTAGCATGATTTGGTAGTTAAACAGTAAATTAACTAATGAGAACAAATCAGCGATTAGCAAACACGTACACAAATAGATAATAGATACAGATAGAAGGCCTGTCCTGATGATTAAGTAGCTTGTCACTTGTTTTATTGCTAGTTTTATATGTTGTATATCGTAATCTAATCTGTCTCGTTAGATCATAAATATAGGCGAGTAAACTCTTAATGAGCACTTATGCCTATCCCACTTTCTAGACACTAAATAAGTAGTCGAGGAGGGGGTATGGCAGCCCAAGCAAAACTCAGCTAGACACAGAGGTTATCAATGCACATATACAAGTCACCAAAAACATCAACATATAAACTTTAATTGATGGGAAAGCAATTTTAAGGGGAGCAGTATGGTGGCCACAAGCCCATCAATCCTGATGAATTAAAGCTTACTATTACAGATAAAACAAAACTAATTAATGAATTAAATACATACAGGACCTTCTTACTGCGCTAAGATCTTCTATTGTGGTGTGTCTTGTGTTGCCAAGTTGTCTGAATTCGTCTCCATAGGGTTTTGATGCACATAAAATTCGTCTGACTCTTGGGGTATTTATAGGTTCTGTCTGAGCTGAGGGCTCGATGCGGCGCATGTACTTAACTTCGCGTGGGGTCCAAGATTAATATATTCTGGAATATTCGTACACCGTCTTCAGATGCGGCGTAACTTAAATCCTTATGCGTGCATGTCCTTCAGTATCTTGAATCGTATTTGGTGAAGTCTTGATATAGATACGACGCATGTTGATAATGTAATGCGGCATATCTGGAGCAGAACAAGTTGGATCTTCTTCTGTAATACCTTTTAAAAATCCCATGTCATTTATTAATGCTAATTACAAGAACTAATACTAATCTGATTATAACTAAGCCATTTTTACGGGCTAATTTAAATTTTTATGAAACCATTTCGTATTACTTGCCTTAGTCACTACTTGAAACCGAATAACTTGATGTGACTCGAATAGCTTCCACTTGCGAACCAGTACCTAATTATACCGCGTGATATATATATAAATAAAACTATATCGAATCCTATTATAGTATATACATTAATTACATGTATATATACCCGTGTAGCCGATAAATTCCGTGTTCTTTCTTGAACCAACATTGACATAATATTTCCCGAAACGCGAGTCTGTTTTCGCATGACTTTTACTTGGGTCTTCGACTTGTCTTAGCCCAACTTAATTTCTTTTATTTCTTTTCTACCGGGCCAAATTGAAACCCTAAGCCCACTCCATTTTTCTTATTTCTCCGGACTGGGCCGAGCCCCCCCCCCACAAGCCCACTAAGACTTTTTTTTTCTTTTCTTTCCTGGATCGAGACTCCAAGCCCACCAAGACAAGGTTTGCAAGTTATGAATTTGTATTATGTTTTGTTTCTTGATTTTGTTTCTAAGTCAATTCGAACCCGACACAAACCCAACCAAGACTCGACATTTCATGTTCCTTTCTTCTTGTTGTCTTCTCGACCCACAATTGATACTCACAAACACATGAAACCAAGCCACAACTTTCATTCGAAACCTTTTCTTTTTCCTCCTAGTCAACTCGACACAAACATGCTTGCTACCTCGACACTCGACAACACTCCACCCCTCTTCTTTTTCTTCCTTTGCGTGAGAAAACAACCATAACCCAACACCAAAGCCACCCTATCTATTCCTAATCTAAAACATAAACAATCATTGTCTCCATAAAATTTTCTTAAAAACCTTTAACCAAAGGATCTTGTGTTTCTTTACCTCCAACTAAAACTCACATGTTCCCTTTTCTTCCTTAATATATTCGACCAAGTACACACACATGTCTTCCCCTAAAAATAAACTAATCATGCTAGCCTCATACCCTCTAACCTTCAACATGACAAACCATCAAAACCTCTTGACATTTTTGTTCTCTTTCGATTGACATACCATGAACACTTTAAACACCTTGCACATGTTAAACATATGAAACACACTAAACTCTCCTATAAAAAGACCTTCAAACCCCCTCATTCTCGCTACACTCTCAAAACCTCAAACATTCAAAAATCACAAACACTTTTCCATTTCTATCTTGCTTACTGTCGAGCCACAAAGGGGTATCACGCAAGTCTTGGGTTTATATTCTAATCATTTGGGTTATAAGATTTGAGCGTGGGGTATTATTTTGTAAGGGTTTCCAAGCTTTGCTCGTTCCTCGCTTTTCTTTCTCACTCGACATCTTCACCACCGTGTGGGTGTTGTAAGTTGACTCCTCTCTTTTCAATAATCTTTACTTACCTGTTCATTTTCATGCATTGCATACATTTCATCTTTATCGAATAAAACTCATGAAAACACAAAACTAGAACATGTTAAAAACCACCTAGACACCATAGGTTTGTCTCGATATCTTTTCATTCCTACGTACAATATATATATATATATATATATATATATATTCGGCAACATGATTCTTTACACCAAGCTTAATCGAAATGGACTAATGATGAGGCGAAAAGTGTTACGCTTTAGGGGGTCATTTAAGCCCTAATCCATAATTATTTGATCAAATATTGCCTTAAATCGTTCCTTTTGTCATTTTAGGTACTTTGAAGAGGAATTCTGGAAAAGGAAGCATTTTGGACATTTTTGGAGCATAAAAGTGAAGAAAACGACAAACTCTCAAATTATGCTAAAAACAGTACCTGACGGCGTCACGTTCTATCGTGTGACGGCGTCACGCTTTGACAACATGAAGGATGATTTTTACACTAGACGCCCCAGAGGAATTAATACGTGACGGCGTCACGTGTTGGAAGATGTAGGTCGTCACATTTTGTCACAAAGGGAGACGAGCCAGAGAAAATTACAAGGGGACGACGTCAGAAGTGGATCTGAGCAATCCGAATAGTGCTTTGGCGGCGAGATGACTGCGTCAGACCCTATAAGCTGACGCCGTCAGAATGTAAAATCTATATATAGTTTTCTAATTTTCATTCATTGTGTGCAACTTTTGGGAACAAAACCCTAGCTCGTTTTTCTACTGTAATTTCAAGGGTTTTCCACCCTTGAACCTTGGATGCTTAATTGAAGATAAGTCTCTTCCAAATCATTCAATATGTCTATGTATTGTGTGATTATATCGTATGCTTGTCTTTCAATTAACATGCTAGGCTAGGTCTTTGTTGTGTTTGCTTAGATCTAATGAAACCTAGCTATTGATTATATGTTGTTGGTTTGTTTGTGATTATTGTGGGTGGGTGAAGTCGATGTTAGGCTTAAGAAAACTAGCTAACCTCCCATATGGTAACTTGCTTGAACATCTTAAGAAACATGAATCGGATGTGTACTACGATTATTTGGTTGTATTTAATGCATGAGCGAATTATAATGATCCCATGTTAGGAGTTTTTAGCCGGTTCGACATAGGAGTGAAGTAGGAGCTTATAGAGTTAGGGAAGATCGTACACGGCCCTACGAATGGTTTAAAGGAATACAACACGTCATCCACGTAATTACAACAAACCAATTAACATATAAAAGATAGCTAGGGAGTAAGGAAATCTAAGTAAACACATATTTCTCCCATATAAGTTTCACAGTCACTTTAATTTTCTTGTTATTTTATTTTATTTGCATTGTAGTTAATTGGGTTAGTTGACTAGCAACTAATTCCGCCCACTCCTCTATAACCTGAGATTTTTAGTTGCTTTCCATAAAATATAAAAATACAAAAAAGAATCATCCCTCAACCCTTAGACCTAATTAGAGTAGCTTTTCAAGCCTAACGAACACTATTCCCTGAGAGAACAATCAATCCCCCGGTACTTGCCACTTCACTATACTACATCGGTCAGGTACACTGCCTGGTGGGGATTGCAAGCTTCTCAAGATCTTGAGAGGTAAAACCCTAGTGCGTGGTCGCAATCCCGCGCATCAAAGTTTTTGGCACCGCAGCCCGGGGAATAGTTATTGCTTAGGTTGAAATTTATTTTTATTAGGTCTACTCATTAGATTCCTATCAAGTGAGATTTTTATTTTCTTGTATTGAGTCAAGACTAGAACAAAAGCAATTTTTGCTTTGTTTAATGGTAGATGTGTAATAAAAGCGAGAGAAATATTTGTTAGGGCAATTTTAGCGCCAAATTTAATTTTTTTTACAACATATAGGAGTTAAACTTTAGGCATAATAAGCGTCTCATGGATAGGAATTGTATGACTAGCACAAAAAACCGTACCACTCAAAAGTGTTCCCCCAAATATGTGAGGTTCACCCCTAGAATTGTTAGGAAAAGCATTCATCTTTGATGCTTGTGTGTGTACCGGTAGCTTATAGATTCTAGAACTTGCGTTAGGACCATCCCAAATTCACAAGTGAGACTACATTCGTGTAGTCAGATTTACTACATGATAAGAGGCATTAGGATAACCCATGTTTTATACCCGTATTATAATTACATTGACTTCATTGGTCAAGTAATTCTCCCACACTGTAAAACTAGTTTACTACTATCTTCTAAACGATTTTCACTAAAATATTAATACACTCCTTGACACTCTCTTACAAACTACATTACCACAATCTTATAAACTAATTCACTAATGTACTACCGTTACATAAACTCTTTTGACTAGTTCCTAATAAACTATTTGTTATCATCTTACAAATCGCTCTGTCATTTACCTTATACCAAAATTTTCACCACCCTATAAATCATTTAGATATTTTTCTTGCAAATAAGAACTATTTTGTTATTATGTTATCATTCATCATTCTCCTATAATTCTTATAAGCTAATTCATCATCTACAAAAGCTAAAGTTCAACAACTTTCTCTATATTCATCAAGTTCTCTTTTGAAACCTTCATTGTTAAAGATCCATGATTCTGGCCCGATGTGGACTAATTTAGAACTGCTTAAAACTTCCTTACCCGCATTTTCCTTATTCGCTTGTGTTACACACTCATACTACGTACTTATAATTGATTCTTACGTATGTACAAATTTATATCACTCTTTGTATCTAAGATACTTATGCAAACTTCATGCTTGTCCAACAATGGACATATCACGAGTATAACTAAGTTAAGTATTTGAAAATTTTATCGAACCTCGGTTAAATATAGTCTAGTCACCTATATTTAACCTAGGGACAGTGGAACAGAGTCTGACTACCTATGTTCGACTTAGATTTTTCAAATACTCGGAATAGTTATATATGGGTTATGTCTAATTGATTTTCTACTTGATTTCCGAGAATCACAAAATTCTAAAGCATAAACAATTCAGCGTTATTCATACGATCGAGCAAAACAACTAAAAAAAAATCCTCACTCTATATTTATCGCATATAGCCAACCTTACTCTGCACTGTATTTCTAGACGACAAGAATCGAACCGCGTCGTTAGTTATTCTAGACTTCATTCCTTACGAGTATCCTCATCTTTTCGCAAGTGAACCGTCAGGAGATAAAGCTAGTTGAGCTC
>LBNU01005187.1:174946-185169 GCA_014162995.1 Artemisia annua | reverse complement strand
GTAATTTTAGAAAAAGTTTTGTAATTATTAAAAATAGTTTAGTATTTATAATAATTAAATCTAGTTTAATTAGTAATTAATTAATTATAAATAATTAAAAAGTCAAATAAATATTTTTCTTTTTCCAAAAATTTTCTTTTATCATTAGGTTTGTAAAAAAGTAATTTTCATATCCGTAGGCTTTTTATTTCTTAAAACTCGCGTTTTATTTTGTACATTAACGTAATTTTAAATTAACTTTCGCGTTTTTAGATTTTAAACGTTTCTAGCTAATTTCCTTTCACGTTTTAGTTCTTTTAGCTTATTTAAGCTATTTCCTTTTATTCCTTAGTGTAAGATCAATCAAAACCTTTTCTTGTCCAAAATCACCCGATCACGGATCCGTTTTAATACAATTCACACCTCACTGGGGAATAAACGACCCGGGAATATTCTATACTCCTTGGATCATTGCATTGACTCTTTGATAGTTTGACTTTAGTTGACCAATTCTTTGGTTGACTTTTGTTGACCGTTTCTGAGCCAATCATTGACTCTGTTCAAATGGGTCATTCTATTAATTGATATTAATTTTTCTCAATAACCGGGGGAAGAGATCCTTATTCAGGTATGCTAACTTTAGCCATCAATGTGCATAGATGTTGGTGTTCTATTTTGAAGTTGCAGATCAAATTCAAATTAAGAATCTTGAACTCACGCTGCGAACTTCCTGGGCTTGATAGAAGTCCGGAGTATCTAGTGTGTTGTGAACTCAAGACCTGATATGAAGAACTAACTGGGGTTGTGGCGATTGTAATTCTGCTACGTAATTTGTTTATAAGATCCATAATTGAGAGATTATAGTTTGGGACAGAGGCATTATGTAAAGAGTTCGAGTGAAAGTTTTCAATTTTGAGCTAAATGATTTAGATTTTTCCGTGTGTTTTAGTTTTTAAAAGTGATTATAGATCAGTTTTTTAGTGTCTACGTGCAGGAATAGGTATAACAATTGATTATTCAAAGTGTAAAATGAAATTACTATAAAATCCCTACCTTAAAGCCTTTTAACCAAATTTTACTTCTGCAATTTATTTATTTTCTCTTAACAATACAAAGATTTAATAAAACAATTGTGTGACCATCGCAAGTAACATGTAAGAATTTGTTAATTGATCACTATATCGTGATAATGATTATTAGCATCTCCTTCCTGAAGGGAGAGCTTTATTAGCGTAAGAAACAATATTAACAGCTAAAAACTCGAGTTTGACAAGAAACGCTATCTAGCAGCAGAGGTTTGGTATTAACCAATGTCACTTCTTTTTACTTGTGATGAGGGGAGGGATGCTCTGCTCAAAATGGAAGTAATTGTGTGGATCAACTACTCCTTTCACCGCTGCCAACCTCCTAAAATTGTCCCTAAAGTACATGCTTCCCCATTTTGCGGCTTTTGAATAACTTATGTTATCTGCATTATCATGTTTACCTAAATCCAAATCCCTGTAATTCACATATGCTGCTCTTGGATTCTTTGACACGTAGGGTGTCATATTATTGTAAATTCTTCTCATCCAACTTACATGTTTTTCTGATGCTACATTGCTTTCGTCTTCCCATTTGTCAAAGTATTGTATGTTATACAAATACCCTTTCCTATAAGGGTATGGAGTACTCGTTTCTTCAATCTCGTTCATCTTTCCACCGTGTGGTTCCATTATAAGAATTGGATTATCATTCTCCAAACACCATTTCCATATCTCTTCTAACTTTTCTGCTGGGATTGGTTCTTTCACGTAGTCTGATTTACCATTAAAGTAACTTTTAGGCTCAGGTTTCCTATCTTTCAGAACATCAACACCTTCTCCTCTAGGATAGTTTGCAAAATAGAGTACGGATTCAATATAGCTCATCTCACAACAGTCGTTTTCTTGTAACCCAAGTTCGGAAAAGCGCTCTCTTACGGTTTTAATGTGCTGAATAGCATTTCCAAGATACATAGAGCTGAATATAAATTGCATCGTTCTCTTTCCTTTATCAAAGGTAGGCTGTATAATAACTCCTGGTCGAGTGGCTTCGCTCCTATAAGCTAGTTCTCACTTCCGAGCTCTAACTCCTTACTTTCTTTCCCACCGTAGAACTCCAATCGAAAGGGGAATAATGAACAAATCTTGACTTAAAGTATGCCCTATGTACTGCCACTTGTTAAAGAGACTCGAACCACCTTGTTCTAAAGTCCTGGAAACACTAAAAACCGAAACTTTATCTGGAACGTGAACAAGATTCAACTTCCAAGCTACTACAACACCAAAACTACCACCCCCGCCACCTCTTATTGCCCAAAACAAATCTTCACCCATCGATTTCCTATCAAGTATTTTCCTGTTAACATTGATAATTCTAGCATCAATAACATTATCAGCCGCTAAACCATACTTTCTAACCATAGTACCGAAACCCCCTCCACTTACGTGCCCACCAACCCCTACAGTTGGGCCAAATCCAGCTGGAAATCCTAGATTTTGACTGTTTGGACACCCAAATCACCCAATAATACAACTCACCAAGAGTGGCACCAGCATCAACCCATGCAGTATTTTGACTCGACTCGATTTTTATGGAGTGGAGTTCCTTAAGGTCAAGAACTACAAAAGAAGTTTGATCATGTGAAGTGTATGAAAGGCCTGCATAGTCAAGTCCACCACTTCGAACACGTATACGAAATTTGAAGCTTCTGGAAAAAAGTATTGCAGATTGTACATGAGAATACGAGAGTGGTGTGATTATAGCTAATGGTTTTCGAGTTGTGGAAGTTGAAAATCTCAGGTTTATGCTAGATGACTTGAGAACTGATGAATATTTTGTGTTTCGTTACGTAAACACGTACAATTTATGATTTTGTAGCATTTGAATCTTTAAAGAGACACTTAAGAAATTTGTTTGTGAAAATGTTGAAGAGAAGAAAACTATGACTAACACAAAGAGAGAGGTTAGATTTTTAGTTAGTGTTAGTTTTTAGCTTCATACTATTTAATTTCTTTTAGGATATAGTATATATAAAGATATAGTTTTATTCACTAGCTAGCGTGGTATATATAAGTTTAATAAATAAGCTGTAAGCTGTATGCTGTAAGCTGTAAACTGTAAGCTGTAAGCTGTAAGCTGTAAGCTCTTAACTGCAAAGCTGTTAACATGAGCTACAAGCTGTATCATTTTTTGAATAAAAGTGTTTGGTAAGTTAGCTGTTAAATGTAATTATAAGATGTAAAATGATATAAAAGGACATATTTATAATTATAAATAAATGTTTGGAGGGTATATGAGTAATTTAAAGTTTTAACAGCTCTTTCAAGTTTAAAAAGCTTCATGAATCAGCTTTTCATTTAGGAGCTATTTGTTTGACAAAAAAGCTTGAAGTTAGTGTATCCAAACGGAGCTTTTATTTTAGATGAGATTATTTTTGTAACAAAAAGCTAACAGCTCCCCCAAAAAGCCCCTACCAAACAGTATGAGTTCATTATTTGCTAGTATCTCTTTAAAACGAAAAACACAAAAGCTCTCCTCTTTTCCCCTTGAACCCTAACCGAATAAATTTTTCTATTCTCTTTTAAACTTTTCCGGACATCTCAGCAGCCGGTCGACCACAGCAGTACACCGGAAGATCCTCACAACCACCATTTATCACCACCTTGACAACCGCTACTTATAACCGCCATGGAGGCTGAGGCCGAGGTTCATCGTCTTGTATATCTATATGGAGTATTATAATGAATGGCTTATATAGTTCTGAATTTAATTTGAATTGCATGAATGCATGCAGGCTACAATGATCTGTGTGGACAATGGTAGATCGATGATAAAACCNAAAAAAAAAAAAAAAAAAAAAAAAAAAGAGAGAACTTAACCCAACGCCATCAGGCAAATCAAGAAACAATACATTTACCTATTTCAAAGTGGTGACAATGAATAAATGATATCTTCAAAAATCAGTCTCATACTAAATTTAGTAAAAACATATAGCAAAGTCCCACCCATCTACCAAATTAGCAGATTTAAGTAAACGGACTGTTGCTCTTTAATGAAACAAAGTGGCCCAACCTTTTTAGCCATCACATATGGATGAACATGGATGGTCCTAGTAAAGAAAATTATAGTGAGCAAGAGTCTATAATCACCACAAAACTATATACGTAAACACACGAACATTATAATACATATCGAATGCAAAATATTATTTGTATAAATGACAGCATCATATTTAATTGGAACCCAGAATTAAGAGGGCATTTGGCCTTTTTCTGGTAACTCTTTATTTTTGGCCTGGCAGTAGCTCTAAAACAACTTATATACTTGGATTAACCAATTAGGAATTTAGAATAAGCAATCCCAAAACATCCTTGTAATTTTTCATCCAATAAATAAAAACATAACATAGATTTTGGTAGAGCTTAAGCTATTTCAAAGAGCTCCAAAAATATTATTACATAAATAAGACCTTAGATAAGTTTTCTTTTTATGAGTTTGTGTTTAGCAACCGCAATAAGCCATTATGGGCCCAAATAAGCTACAGGGGTGTGTCTATCTAGTTATTGTGTTTGAGAATGCTTATCTAAACTACAAATCTAATAACGAAGAAAATTCATTATTTTCAAATGAGACAGAAAAATAGGTAGTTTGGTAACTGTTTGAAAAGGATATACAAAGCAGAAATTAAAAATAATGGTCTAAATGGATGATTTTCTATGATGGATCATGGAGATGTAAGTTTACCTGCCCACCACGGCATATGCAGCTAGAAAAACAACTCCTTTGTGACGCAAACTATGCATCATTGTACTCTCCTTTAACATATTCAACAACCTTGTAATCTGCATCCGGCAATTTCCCCTGCCAAGTTCGTCCCTCATTGGCCAATTTAGAATACCACATGTTTAGCTAACAAAAAAAATAGCAAACTGTCAACACTTACTTAAGAAATCAATTTCCACCATTTATCGCAAAAAAATGCAACAATTCATGTGGATGCTCAACACGCAAACCAACCAATTCATTACAAATATCCCAAGAAACTCACATGAAAAAAGCAAATAATTTACAAATATAGAGGAAAATCTTCGAGAACCAACTACATTTTATGAGAGATGCGTTTGATATACATCATGTGCAGAATGCCCGACTGCAAGAATTTTCCATTCAAAAAACACACTCTTAATAGTCACTGCCAAACAGATTGTAAATGGATTTTGACCTTGTGTTTCCTTATAAAATTTTTGTCCAACAGACTGCATCCCACATGGACCCATTCTCGCTGTAAATGGGCTATACACCCCCACTAAAATAGTGGTTAATAGCAACTACGGTTCTGAGAGGGGTTTGATGAACCTTGATTTGACTTCTTGTTGTAAACTTCAACCTGAAAGCAACGACATGATGACTTAGACTCCAAAGAAATAGATAAATGATACTACGTTATAAACAAATGTTCAACTTTGCTTTAATGCTAACAGGTAAGAAGCGACCAAACGCAAACCCTTTATGGTACTCAAGAAATGCACAGAAATAACACATACTTTAAACACGTCGCCCCATGGTTTTAACATGGTCTTCTAGTAAGCCTTGATTATGTAATAAGTTAATTAAGGTTGAAAAGAACCCGACCCTTTTCCCTTAAAGTGTATAATGTTATTGAATAGTGTCAATATCAAGCCCCTTCAATTTCACTACTGACTCAACGTGACCCTTGAGAGTAAGTACCTCCTGAAGCCTGTATCTCAGAATCCAAGTGTTTATTAACAAACTTTGTACTCGCATATTCTTAAAAACACCCTTAAAATGTGAAAATGGGCTATAAATTACCTTGCAACGTCTGCAGATTTTTTGGCATGTTCATCGATTTCATATAGTTACAGAGAACTGCTCTTCTCATTGAAGAGGTTTGTTGTATCGGGTGCTTGAAGCCCATGTAGAGTTCTCTGAGCATGTGCCCATTGAGCCTCTCTCTCTCTCCTCTTCTGTGATCCTTTGTTGTGAAAGCACTCTATAACAACACGCATAACCAAAAATGTTAACTAAGCTCACAAATTTATCAATTTGAAACTAAGTTCAGGAAAAAAATAAAAAAAGTATTTATCTGACATATCATGTTCTCAATCATTGTGTTCCAAGCCTTTCCACTGAGGACGTAACGGATGGAAAACTTCATGATATCAGAGGGGAAATAAAACACAATACTGTAAAGCCCCACACCAGCCCATTTCCATCAAATTCCTTTGATTTTAGCAAATTCCCAATCAGCATACACTGCTACAAAAATGAGGATTACATAATTGCTCGAACTCCTAATCATTATATCCCGTATCTCTAAAAAAAACAAAATATGGGCTAATAAAGAACTATATAACTGAAGCACTTGATCATTAATCAACATTTAACAAATATGACACAACCGGAAAAATACTCACTTTAAAAAAAACTCCTTATGGTGGTTGAACTACTGAAAGTACCTTATGGCATCATCTTTTAGGATGCCGAAATTTATTGACAATCATACAATTTGTTTGTTACCTCAAATCAAAATACCTCTTGACATTTGATCTTAGAATGTCTAAGACTCTAAGGCATCATAAGTTCAATTTTCATCAAAAAAAAAGGAACTATGGAAGTTCGGTTATAGGCAGAAGAAAATTGGTCCTTATCTTTGTCAAAAAAATTCTCCCACCCTTGTTTATTGGTCACACTAAACATTCATTGGTCCTTATATTTGTCAAAAAAATTTCTTCCACCCTTGTTTATTGGTCAAACTAAACATTCACTTTTTGCAAAAAGCATTTAGGTTACCTTCTGAAGGGAGAGAAGTACATTATAGCACAAACTTGAAAATTCTAGTCATGGTGTTGTTACAGATAAAGCCAACCCGACACGCCACATTTCAATCCATGTCAACAAACTACCATGACCCAACCAGATGGACCCCCCCTCAAACACAACAACACACACCCCCCACACACCAAACACCCTTTTTAGTTTATTAGAGGCAAGCAATTCCTCAAGAGCAAGCAATTCCTCGAAGCCCATGTCCTGTTCCCCAACCCGTCCATCATTTTACCACTATAATATTAGATGTAGTAAGACATACACAAAATCTGATTTTACTTGTGTTTTTGTACCTTTAGCCTTAATGTTTGTGCTCTAGTACCCTTGTGATGCTGCTACACACGATGAGTGAAACTTTTGCTAACCTCTTTAGCTTCCACCACCGAGTTTCTAGTTTGTACTTCTATAGATGTTGTTATCGACTGTTGACCATGATCACCAATACAACATTATTAAACTCTGAATTTAGAAGGCATCATTTGTAACATGGATAGTTCAGAGAGTAAAATAAAGCACTGAGCAATACCTGATGCTTGGTCAAACGCCTACGGATGGCTCTGGTTTTCTTGGGGCGCAAATAAAGAGGCAAGTACTCCTTGTTCTTGTAAGCTTCCCTGAGCTTTGCCTTTTGTGTCTGTGAAATGACAGTCAACACTTGTGCAATAGATGTCCTCACAACTTTGCTGCAACCATTAAGACAAATCAATTAAGAACAAAAACTCACTGAAACAAAGACCATTAATATGGTAACTACAGAGGTGTTACTCAGGGCAGTGAAATAAAAGAAAACCTGAACAATCACAATCCACTAAAACCACATATCAAATTATCAACATACTATATCCACCGTGCCACCACAACATGAAAAACGCGATGATGTAAAAAAGTTGCTTTTTTATGTCTAGGTATGAAATTTTACTACACTGCTAAATGCACATATGACTTGATAACTCAGCCAATGGGGCAATGACTAAAGTAAACTTTAATCAAGTATTACGTTACTGCTTGATTCTTATATAACTAAGAAATAAACGCTACACCACTGCTAGAAATGTTACATTCAAGTCAATCACCTATGATAAATTAAACATGCGCCAAACATCATTGTCCAATAGCAGATGATGTTACTCAAAACCTAAAAAGCAATACAATGGCCAAGTGCCTAAAATCCCTAGATGAAAACATGACAATTTTGAGAGGTGTCTCTACACTACACACATTTTGACATATAAAATAAAGAATACAGAGTTGTTTATTTTAGCTTATGAGCTAACCCGGCTTATACTTCATAAGGCCATCTATTTGAGCTTATTTTTTCAGTTTTTGAAGTTAGTTTTCATCTTCAAATCATAATAAGTTCATAAGCCAGGAAACATGCTCTTATAAATTAAGTTGATATCATAAAGCTCATAAGTATGTAAATAAGCCAAGCTGCTCATGGGCACTCGAGCTTCGATGAATGGACGTGTGATTCAATCAGCTTTCAAAAGCTGATTTCAAAACACGACATCAATCTCAAAAGCTGTAATCTCATATAAACAAACCCACAAACCTTAATAAAAATCAATAATCACCTACATGTACAGACTTTAATCAATTGATCAAGTCACCAAAACTGAAGTATAGGTTCGAGTTTCAAGAACCCTAATTTCTGGTCTCTTCAATAATCGAAACAGGATAATGATTCAATCAATTTGACCTAAGAATTATGAATCAAAATTGTTGGTTCATTGGTTTGGGGTTAAGTGAACCTTTACGTTTGGTTTCTCAAGGATTGAGGTTATTTTCTTTGTTAATTTTAAATTACATAATAAACCCTTCAGCATTTTTAGTTACCCCGCCTTCACAAAGTTTTTAATCTTTCAATTTTTGACACATGTATTTTTTGGTAGAATTTTTTTAAAGAAAAACGAATTATATATACTATACATTCAGTGGGATCTTCCCCCCCCCAACAACNGAATAATAGATTCAATCAATTTGAACCAAGAATTATGAAACAAAATTGTTGTTCATTGGATTGGGTTAGAGTGAACTTACGTTGGTTCTCAAGGATGGTGATTCTTTGTAATTTAAATTACATAAAAAACACTCAGAATTTAAGTATAACCCGCCTATCAACAAAGTTTTAATCTTATCAATTTTGACACTATGTATTTTGAGTAGAATTTTTAAAGAAAAACGAATTATATATATTACTATACATCAGGATCTTCCCCCCCCCCAAAAACAACAGTATCCAATAATATATTATACGACTACAGTAACTAAACGGCGTTAGTTACTGAGCAACGACCGTTAATTTTTTTTTTTTTTTTTTTTTAGTTCCTCCTGCGATTGGTCCTTCGTCTTACAGGTTCGTTGCACATTTAGTCCTTATAACTAACGGTCGTTAATTTATTGAACGACTGTTAGCTAATGACCGTTATCTTAAACATTTTTTTAAAAATTCGTACGAAATTGGTTCTTCATCTCAGAGTTTCGTTGCATATTTAGTCCTCTCATAATTTACATAATTAATCCTTCATGCTATACTTCCATTGCAAAGTCAGTCCTTTGTTACTAAATTGACGTTAAGTAGCTACCGGCCGTTATCACGCTTTCCCTATTCGGAAAACACCCCGCGGCAACGCGCGGGATTCCCAACTCGTTTACAAACATTTACCAAATTAGGGATTATTTAAGTTTTTAAATTGTAAAAATTAAGAAAAATAAATAATTATTAAAAAAATATTACTAAATAAGGTATGATTTGATTTAAAAAGTCCCCACTAAGGGTTTTGTTTTATTAAGAAAAAGATAAAGATATAGTTTTATTCACTAGCGTAGGTGGTATATATAAGTTTAATAAATAAGTTGTTACAGACAAGGTTATTTGTGTTTGGTTTTCAACTTGTGCTTCAAGTTTTATATATATGCTATATGAGTTCATTATTTGCTATCTCTTTAAAACGAAAAACACAAAAGCTCTCCTCTTTTCCCCTTGAACCCTAACCGAATAAATTTTTCTATTCTCTTTTAAACTTTTCCAGACATCACAGCAGCCGGCCGACCACAGCTGTACACCGGAAGATCCTCACAACCACCATTTATCACCACCTCGACAACCGCTACTTATAACCACCATGGAGGCTGAGGCCGAGGTTCATCATCTTGTATATCTATATTATTATTATAATGAATGACTTATATATTTCTGAACTTAATTTGAATTGCATGAATGCATGCAGGCTACAATGATCTGTGTGGACAATGGTAGATCGATGATAAAACCTATGTTTGAGGAACAAGCTGATGCTATTAGATTCTATTGTACCGAAAAATTGAATGTAATTTCTTTTTTTCTTTTTTCTTTTTTCCTTTTTTGTATATAT
>LBNU01005187.1:122256-172732 GCA_014162995.1 Artemisia annua | reverse complement strand
TGAGAGCTCGTAACATGACAAAGGCTAAGCATCGTGTCAAGTGTAAAACATCTGTTTTGATCATTTGATGACAACTTCTGTAATATTTGATAGGACTCCTTTTACTTGTAATGTTTTTAGCATAATTTTGACATCTTCGAGCGTAAAGTGATCATTTGACATAGTTTTAATGACTTATTTGCCAGAAAAAAGTCAAATTGTCTCCAACAATGATTAGGGTAGCTTAGAAATTCAACCAGGTAGGCGGTTGATTTAATTGAGATAAAGTGATAGTTAATGTGACTAATTACATACAGATTATCTATGAAATTACAGCATTACAGAGTACTATGCTAATTTAGTATGCAGACCGCCAATTTTGGGACATCTAGTTCAAGTGTGCATTATGGTTGCATGGTTA
Source organism: Artemisia annua (assembly GCA_014162995.1). Classification (NCBI taxonomy): domain Eukaryota; kingdom Viridiplantae; phylum Streptophyta; class Magnoliopsida; order Asterales; family Asteraceae; genus Artemisia; species Artemisia annua. Next base: position 172,332 of record LBNU01005187.1, on the reverse strand, counting down.
AAAGCTCATGTTTAATTTAGTAACTAATAAATATAAGTTTTTCAAACTTGCCATGCATAAGAATCATGCATTAAATTTGTAATTGTTTAAGTAGTAAGGGTAATTTACGCAAAACATTTATTTAAGTCTCCCAATATGCATGTATATGGATCCATTAAATCTTTGATATGCTGGTTACATGAGTCTTATTTGTATATGCTGAAAGAACAAACCGGCATAGGTGGCACATGAACATTTACCTTCATGGGCATAACATTATATGTTGAGAACATAAGGATGTGCATATCTAAAAGTTTAATTTTGTTAAAACAGTGCAGGTTATCAGAAGCGATTTGTTTGACATTCAACGTCAAAATCTAACATGTAACCAGAGAATGGAGGTGGATACTTATACTGACTCGGTTCAAATGGGTCATACTGTAAATTGATATTAATTTTTCTCAGTAACCGGGGTGAAGAGATCCTTATTCAGGTATGCTAACTTTAGCCATCAGTGTGCATGTAGGTGTTCTATTTTGAAGTTGCAGATGAAATTCAAATTATGATTCTTGATCTCACGCTGCGAACTCAAGACATGATGATAAGTAGTACGAGTATCAGACTAGGTTATAGAACACATGAGTTGACGGCGGTTCCTATACGAATTATGAAGAACTTACTGGGGTTGTGACGATTGTAATTCTGTGGCGTAATTTGTTTATAAGATCCATAATTGAGAGATTATAGTTTGGGACAGAGGCGTATTTCAATTTGGGACAGGTGGCGTTATGTGAAGAGTTCGAGTGAAAGTTTTCGATTTTGAGCTAAATGATTTGGATTTTTCTGTGTGTTTTAATTTTTAAAAGTGATCATAGATCAGTTTTGGGAAAAATGTCTAAAAATACATTCAACTTGCCACTTATTACTATTGTATGCTATGAACTTTTTTTTTCCTATTGTATGCACAAACTTTCTTAATCACCCTATTGTAAAAATATTACGGGTTTTTGATGACGTGGCAATACTTAATCACACTAATTACAGTGTAATTAATAGAATAAAAACCCGTAATATTGTTACAATAAGGTGATTAAGAAAGTTTGTGCATACAATAGGAAAAAAAAAGTTCATAGCATACAATAGTAATAAATGGCAAGTTGAATGTATTTTTAAACATTTTTCCCATCAGTTTTTTAGTGTCTATATCAGGAGTAGGTGTACCAATTGATTATTCAAAGTATAAAATGAAATATAAAATCCCTATTTTAAAGACTTTTAACCAAATTTTACTTCTGCATTTTTTTCAGCAACAAAGATTTGTTAAACAGTTATGTGACCATTACAACTTCAAACGACAGTAGCACATTCAAAAACTATTTCGTGATTCTGATCATTATCCCCCACTTCTTGAAGTGAGGACTTTCTTGACGTAAGAAACAACAATAAAAACAGCTAGAAGGTGATTTCTACAAACTGAGATCTAGCAGCAGAGGTGTGGTTTGAACCAACTCACTTATTTTTGCTTGTAATCAGAGGTGAGATGCTCTGCTCAAAATGGAAGTAATTGTGTGGAACTGTGGATCAACTGCTCCTTTTACGATTGCCAATCTCACAAAAGTACATGCTTTCCCGTGGATAAAGCTTTTTATAAAAAAGTTGTCATGTTAATATTTGATAAATTAAATTTGTTATAAAAAATAAATAATAAATGAGTAATGAAAGTGTTAGCCATCTGTTACATATTTATGAATTTGTTGCAGGTGACAGATGAAGGAAATCAGTCTCCTTAAACCCGGACTCACACCCACGGTAACACCAATCAAAACGGCAAGATTGGTTTTCAATGGTTTGTATATTAAATAAGGGAAACTGATTACAATCTTATAGTGTTTCAACCTATTCTATTTATACTAAAATAGTAAACTCATGCTGGAAATAAACATGGTGAACATGTACCACTACTCCTAAAAACAGGAAACTAAGGAATAGGTGGTACACTTCCATAATACTCGGTCAAGCTGTGGAGTGTGGACTACCCACTGAACCGACTTGACCCATCAAGATTACCCAACAACAGAACACATGAATCATACAAAGAGATTCAAGAGATGTTAGATGAAATGGGGAAAAAGATTAAGAAGGCAGGTTATGTTCCTACTACATCAGAAGTGTTACTTGATATCGGTCAAGAGGAAAGGGAAGATGCTTTGAATAGATATAGTGAAAAACTTGTCATTGCATTTGCACTTTTGAAAACACCACCCGGGACTCCTATAAGAATTGTGAAGAACTTACGGGTTTGTGGTGATTGTCATTCTGCAACAAAGTTGATCGCTAAGATATACAATCGAGAGATTGTAGTAAGGGACAGAAACCGATTTCATCACTTTAAAGNAATCACTCACTGAATAAAATAGCAAATTGCTATTTCAGTGAGTGACATATAACCTTAAACACAAACAAGTCACTAAGTGCATAGTCACTTAGTGAGTTACCTTCAGGTTGTTCAGGACAAGTCTAAATAAAAGGCTTTCCATTCAGTGAGTCGGTACTCAGTGAGTGGCACCTGAACCAAAGAAGAAGGTAATGGAGTCAGTGAGTGATGACAATAACTCACTGACTCCCTGAAGCTGTCTCTACAACATACTGATAAATATGGGCCGGAACTTTCTTGGGAATACAAGCTACAAGCATTGGGAATACAAGCTACAAGAATGTCAAACAAGACAAAAGTACAAAAGTACAAAAGTAAAGGGAATATTCTTAAGCATATTTCAAGTGGTGGATGACAACTCACCCCCTCACATGTTCACCCATCACATGTTACTTGTACTTTTACCTATATATGTGTATTGTTGTAATAGAGATAGTTGTGAATTCTAAACAAACAAAATACTTAGTATTAGTTGATAGGATTCCCCTCTCATTGAATCTCCAGCTTAGCTTGGATCAATGAGAGTTGATTGTCATTCTAACGGGGATGATATACCAAAATTATCCCCGTAAAGAAGCTGAAGATGTTATCATGTAGTCATGTAGGAATTGAGTAATCTTGTATCTTTTTCTTCATTATGAATGAATTTGTTCTTCATTTTATATCAAGAATTGCTCAAATTTCATGGACCAACAGAAACAACAATAAAAACAGCTAGAAGGCGATTTCTACCAACGATCTAGCAGCAGAGGTGTGGTTTGAGCCAACTCACTTATTTTTGCTTGTAATCAGAGGTGGGATGCTCTGCTCAAAATGGAAGTAATTGTGTGGAACCGTGGATCAACTGCTCCTTTTACGATTGCCAATCTCACAAAAGTACATGCTTTCCCATTGATAAAGCTTTTTATTAAAAAAGTTGTCATGTTAATATTTGATAAATAAAATTTGTTATACAAAATAAATAATAAATGAGTAATGAAAGTGTTAGCCATCTGTTACATATTTATGAATTTGAAGGAAATCAGCCTCCTTAAACCCGGACTCAGACCCACGGTAACACCAATCAAAACGGCAAGATTGGTTTTCAATGGTTTGTATATTAAATAAGGGAAACTGATTACAATCTTATAGTGTTTCAACCTATTCTATTTATACTAAAATAGTAAACTCATGCTGGAAATAAACATGGTGAACATGTACCACTACTCCTAAAAACAGGAAACTAAGGAATAGGTGGTACACTTCCATAATACTCGGTCAAGCTGTGGAGTGTGGACTACCCACTGAACCGACTTGACCCATCAAGATTACCCAACAACAGAACACATGAATCATACAAAGAGATTCAAGAGATGTTAGATGAAATGGGGAAAAAGATTAAGAAGGCAGGTTATGTTCCTACTACATAAGAAGTGTTACTTGATATCGGTCAAGAGGAAAGGGAAGATGCTTTGAATAGACATAGTGAAAAACTTGTCATTGCATTTGCACTTTTGAAAACACCACCCCGGGACTCCTATAAGAATTGTGAAGAACTTACGGGTTTGTGGTGATTGTCATTCTGCAACAAAGTTGATCTCTAAGATATACAATCGAGAGATTGTAAAGAGAGATTGTAGTAAGGGACAGAAATCGATTACATCACTTTAAAGATGGGTATGTTCATGCAAAGACTTCTGGTAAAATCATTCATTTTTGAGCCATATCACATTGATCTGCCATTCCGTCTTGAAAGTGATTACGTAATCAAATTAGCATTTGGATACATTGAAACTCCATTCTCATTAACTTTTTTTTTGGTAAAATCATTCATTTTTGAGCCATATAATGAACAACACTACACATCCAAACATTATCTCTTGGTTCTGATTATTATCACCTCCTTCCTGAACGGAAGGACTTTATTACCATAAATACAATAAAAACAGCTAAAATTCCAGTTTTATAAGAAATGTGGCAGCAGAGGTTCGGTATGAACCAACATCACTTCTTTTTGCTTGTAATCAGAGGTGGGATGCTCTGCTCAAAATGGAAATAATTGTCTGGATCAACTACTCCTTTCACCGTTGCCAACCTCCTGAAATTGTCCCTAAAGTACATGCTTCCCCATTTTGCGGCTTTTGAATAACTTATGTTATGTGCATTATCATGTTTACCTAAATCCAAGTCCCTGTAATTCACATATGCTGCTCTCGGATTCTTTGACACATATGGTGTCATATTCTTGTAAATCCGTCTCATCCAACTTATATGTTTTTCTGATGCAACATTGTTTTCGTCTTCCCATTTGTCAAAGTATTGTATGTTATACAAATACCCTTTCCTATAAGGGTATGGAGTACTCGTTTCTTCAATCTCGTTCATCTTTCCACCGTGGGGTTCCATTATAAGAATTGGATTATCATTCTCCAAACACCATTTCCATATCTCTTCTAACTTTTCTGCTGGGATTGGTTCTTTCACGTAGTCTGATTTACCATTAAAGTAACTTTTAGGCTCAGGTTTCCTATCTTTCAGAACATCAACACCTTCTCCTCTAGGATAGTTTGCAAAATAGAGCACGGAGTCAATATAACTCATCTCACTACAGTCATTTTCTTGTAACCCAAGTTCGGAAAAGCGCTCTCTTACGGTTTTAATGTGCTGAATAGCATTTCCAAGATACATAGAGCTGAATATAAATTGCATTGTTCTCTTTCCTTTATCAAAGGTAGGCTGTATAATAACTCTAATGAACAAATCTTGACTTAAAGTATGTCCTATGTACTGCCACTTGTTAAAGAGACTCGAACCACCTTGTTCTAAAGTCCTGGAAACACTAAAAACCGAAACTTTATCTGGAACGTGAACAAGATTCAACTTCCAAGCTACTACAACACCAAAACTACCACCCCCGCCACCTCTTATTGCCCAAAACAAATCTTCTCCCATTGATTTCCTATCAAGCATTTTCCCGTTAACATTGATAATTCTAGCATCAATAACATTATCAGCTGCTAGACCATACTTTCTAACCATAGTACCGAAACCCCCTCCACTTACGTGCCCACCGACCCCTACAGTGGGGCCAAATCCAGCTGGAAATCCTAGATTTTGACTATGTTTGGACACCCAATAATACAACTCACCAAGAGTGGCACCAGCATCAACCCATGCTGTGTTTTGACTTGACTCGATTTTTATGGAGTGGAGTTCCTTAAGGTCAAGAACTACAAAAGGGGTTTGATCATGTGAACTGTATGAAAGGCCTGCATAGTCATGTCCACCACTTCGAACACGTACACGAAATTTAAAAGTTTTCGAACAAAGGATAGCAGATTGGACATGGGAATATGATAATGGTGTGATTACGGCTAATGGTTTTCGAGTCGTGGAAGTTGAAAATCTAAGGTTTATGCTAGATGACTTAAGAACAGATGAATATTTTGTGTTTTCTTGAGTGAACACAATTTCTGATTTTGTGGCATTTGAATCTTTAAAAAGACATTGAAGAAATTTATCATCTAATAATGGTTGTGAAAATGTTGAAGAGAACACAACTATGACTAACACAAAGAGAAAGGTTAGATTTTTAGTATTAGTTTTTAGCTTCATTCTATTTAATTTCTTTTAGGATAGTATAAAGGTATAGTTTTATTCACTAGCGTAGGTGGTATATATACATGCATGTATAATTGGTTCTGTACTAGCTAGGATCGATGTATTTCACATAGTTTATGTTGCGACACGTCTAAAACAAATGGGTCAACTTCATTATGGTCAACTCGTTTGTTGTTGTTCGAATGGTATTAATGGCATTCTACAAACTGCAATATATTCAAAAATAGCAACCAAAACCAAATATGTTTCACATTTAGTAAAGAAAATTTATGATTCCATTTCACCAATTTTCAAGGAACCAAATGCCACCTAAGTGAGTAGTAATGAGGATCTACAAGATGTGCCATCGCTAGATGATAAGATGGTGTGTTCTTATTATTGAAGTCGCACAAAGAAAAATGTGTAACGCTAAAGAAAAAAGTGGCTCGTCTGAGCTCACAATACAGTGAGTTGGTCAAGTCACGACCAACAAAGAAAAACCGGCTATGCTATCTTCTTGAAGTCGTCCCATTCAATTCACATTGCTCAAAACGATACTCTTGTAATGAGAACATAGACTATTCTTTCTCTAGTTAATGTACTTAAAGATTTTTGAAATACCATAACATAACTTAATTAGACATGAAATACCAAGTATTTTGCTAAATTGATATAACGTTTTTAGAGAAATGAATAACTTCATACCTATCACCAGTGGCGGCCCTGAGAATTTGAGTACCCAGTGCGAGCCAAGAAAAAAATGCCCCTAACTCCTAGCAAATTTTCTTTTTTTTATAAATGATAACTAATGTTATAACAATTAATTATATCCATAACAAAATCATAGTATTAAAAATATATATAACACTTTTACATTATATATATATAATATATATTAAAAAAATTTCAAAAATTTGTGCCCCATTCGAAAACGTGCCCTGTGCGGGAATCGGGTTTGCACCCCCTCCGGGCCTCCCCTGCCTATCACTAACATCATTATTTGACCGATAATTTTTAAAACTGACAATTTTTGTTACTAAAAGACTTTTGAGTTTCTTCTAGACATGCTTATAGAGGCAAAATGAATGTGTTGGGCAAATCGGCATCCTAAGGGTTCGAATTATAATAAATAGTTTGTGTACGGGTCAGAATCGGCAAGGTGAGTTAGGCTGTCAAGATTGTTCTCCTCCGAAAACTCCTAATTCGAAGATAACATTCGTATGTCTATCTATATCTCATTAAAATTATTAAAAAAAAAAAAAAAAAAAAAAAAAAAAAAAANTCATTAAAAAAAAAAAAAAAAAAAAAAAAAAAAAAAAAAAGAAAATCTATAACATGAAGGAATCCCGATCTTTTTTCTTTTAGCTAGATATCAGATATGTCTCGATCTCTTTGGACTCGAAATAGAAGTCACGTGGTAAGCCCTTTGCCTTTCTCTAGATTTGGCCTTGTAAACTATAACTAAGGTAAACCCATGATATTAAGTTGACCCATTGACAATGAAACAAATAATGCCATTTCACTATCAATCTTACAACCTTATATTGTTTTCCATAAATTTTGACGAGTCCCTTAAGGCTGTAACGGGTCACAAATAATATACCAAGTTACTAATCTTGAATTCTAAGTATACAATATAAGTGCTCGTTCGGTTTAGAGTAACTCCTTCCAAGAATATGACGTCCTCCAACTATCAATAGTTTGGTCTATTTATACTACTTACATATTCCAAGAATTAAGCACGGCTCGATGAGCCTGTCCGTACAGCACAATGGCTAGGACGGTCTTTTCGGAATAATGTGGAGCTTGTCATTGTGGTTCATCACTTGATATCGTCTTTTGGATCGTCAGTGGATCACAAATTGGTCTCGAGTCTCAGTGTATCACACTTTGGTTCAAGAAATCGGGTCCACCCGATACACCGTCTAGTGTCCACCCGATACACCGTATGTAATCGTCAGTGTATCACACTTTGGTTCAAGAAATCGGGTCCACCCGATACACCGTATGTAAGTTTGCGTGTTTAAGTTGATTGGTTCATGGTTGCTTTATTAATTTTAGATTTGATGGGATATACAAGTATACAATATATATTGTTGAATACGATGGTTCATATTTCTTTAAGCATGTTTCACACAGCTTATCTATACAATAATGGAAAGCAATGAACTCATCAAATAGATACATGTCATATAACCATAACCTATAGAAGAACCAGGTACATAACGTAGAGGATTCCGTTTTTACAAAAACCGCGATCTAGCATTTGATGTTTGCAAAGAACCAACATCATTGTTCTGTTTACCCACAAGTAAAGGTGGAATACTCTGCTCATAATGGAAGAAATTATGTGGATCAACCGCACCTTTCACCATTGCTAATTTCCTAAAATTGTTACCAAAGTACTTACTTCCCCACTTCATAGCTTCCAAATAACTTATGTTATCTGCTTTATCATGCTTACCTAATTCCAAATCCCTATAATTCACATAAGCCGATCTAGGATTCTTCGTCACAAATGGTGTCATATTGTCGTAAAATCGTCTCATCCAACCTATATGTTTCTCGGATGCTTCAAGGCTTCCGTCTTGCCACTTTACTAAGTATTGTATGTTATACAAATAACCTTTTCTATAAGGATATGGGGTACTATTTTCCGCAATCTCGTTCATCTTTCCACCGTGAGGTTCCATTATAAGAATCGGATTATCGTCCTCCAATAACCATTTCCATACATCTACTAATCTTTCTTTAGGTATCGGGCTTTTTACATAATCAGATTTAGCATCGAAGTAACTTTTAGCTTCGGGTTTCCTATCTCTTAAGACATTGATATCTCCTCTAGGGATATTCGAGAAATAAAGCACTGACTCAATCCAACTCATTTCACTACAATCTTTTTCTTGCAAACCCAATTCAGGGAAGCTATTGGTTGCGGTTTTAATGAGGTTATCAACCGTTCCTAGAAACATCGAGTTGAATGTAACTCGAATAGTTCTTTTACCATTCGTGCCGAAAATAGGTTGTAGTATAACTCTAATGAACAAATCTTGACTTAAACTATGTCCTACATATTGCCACTTATTAAAAAGATCCGAACCACCTTGTTCTAATGTCTTGGAAAGACTAAAAACCGAAACTTTATCAGGAACATTAACAAGATTTAACTTCCAAGCTACTACAACACCAAAACTACCACCTCCACCACCTCTTATTGCCCAAAACAAATCTTCTCCCATCGATTTCTTATCGCGTATTCGCCCGTTAACATCGATAATCCTAGCATCGATAACGTTATCAGCCGCTAGACCATATTTTCTAACCATAGTACCAAACCCCCCACCACTTAAATGACCACCTACCCCTACAGTTGGACATACCCCAGCTGGGAATCCTAGATTTCGACTTTTTTCGTGTACTCGATAATATAGTTCACCTAGAGTTGCACCAGATTCGACCCATGCAGTGTTTTGACTCGACTCGAGTGTTATGGACCTAAGTTTGTTAAGGTCAAGGACTACAAAAGGTGTCTTGTCATATGAAGTGTGTGAAACTCCTGCATAGTCATGTCCACCACTTCGGATTCGGATACGAAACCCGAAGGTTTTGGAGCAAAGGATTGTGGATTGTATATGGGAATATATTGAAGGCGTGACTATAGCTAATGGTTTTGGTGTTGTGGAAGTCGAAAATCTAAGGTTAATGATTGTTGATTGTAGAAGAGATGAATATTGAGTATTTTCTTTAGTGAATATAATTTCTGATCTTGAGGTGTTTGAGTCTTTGAAAATGCATTGAAGAAGCTTATCATCTAAGGGTTGTGAAAATGATGAGAGGTACAAGATCAGTAAGATACTACATGCTAGAAATTGTGGGAATTTTGTGCTTATGATATTTAGCTTCATGTTAATTTTTCTTGGCTTAATTGTGAGATTGAAGGGTTGCATGCATGATGGATATGATGGTTATATATTCTAGCAACTTGATCTCAAATACACAAAATGAACAAGTATAATACACTTTCACGTATTTCGTATTAAATTTACATTTTACAACTAGCTAGCTCCTGTTTTTTATATGCAAATTAATAATTGATCATCCAAATGGAGTACTATTAAGACTATTTACATTGAATGGTGATCATAAGCATAAATTGTTAACGCTTGGTAACTTAAAAGTTGAAACGTTAACTTAATAGATTTAAACATGATAAAAAATATATATATTAGCTCAGATATATTCTGATTAAAAGTTTATATTAGATTAATCTGAAGTTCTTGGTCAAACATAAATTTTCTCGTGAAAGTTCAACCTTTGATGATGTGTTCCAGGAAGATAGATCACATTGTTTACGTTGTTACACGTGTTAAGAAAATGTATCAATGCCACCTAACATATGTCCATGTAGGTAGTGCACTTGTCACCTTCATTTGACACGTTTATGAAGAAATCAGGTTTACAAGTTCCACAACACAGATATATATNAACAAATCTTGACTTAAAGTATGTCCTATGTACTGCCACTTGTTAAAGAGACTCGAACCACCTTGTTCTAAAGTCCTGGAAACACTAAAAACCGAAACTTTATCTGGAACGTGAACAAGATTCAACTTCCAAGCTACTACAACACCAAAACTACCACCCCCGCCACCTCTTATTGCCCAAAACAAATCTTCTCCCATTAATTTCCTATCAAGCATTTTCCCGTTAACATTGATAATTCTAGCATCAATAACATTATCAGCCGCTAGACCATACTTTCTAACCATAGTACCAAAACTCCCTCCACTTACGTGCCCACCGACCCCTACAGTGGGGCCAAATCCAGCTGGAAATCCTAGATTTTGACTATGTTTGGACACCCAATAATACAGCTCACCAAGAGTGGCACCAGCATCAACCCATGCAGTGTTTTGACTTGACTCGATTTTTATGGAGTGGAGTTCCTTAAGGTCAAGAACTACAAAAGGGGTTTGATCATGTGAAGTGTATGAAAGGCCTGCATAGTCATGTCCACCACTTCGAACACGTACACGAAATTTAAAACTTTTCGAACAAAGGATAGCAGATTGTACATGAGAATACGACAATGGTGTGATTATAGCTAATGGTTTTCGAGTTGTGGAAGTTGAAAATCTAAGGTTTATGCTAGATGACTTAAGAACTGATAAATATTTTGTGTTTTCTTGAGTGAACACAATTTCTGATTTTGTGGCATTTGAATCTTTAAAAAGACATTGAAGAAATTTATCATCTAATGGTTGTGAAAATGTTGAAGAGAACAAAACTAGAAGAACCACTATGAGAAAGGTAAGAATTTTATTTATCTCCATATTTTCTTCTACCATAGTATAAAGCTATAGTTTTATTCATTAGCTAGCATAGGTGATATATATATCAGGATCGATGTATTTCAAATAGTTTATGTTGCGACACGTCTAAAACAAATGGGTCAACTTTCATTATGGTCAACTCGTTTGTTTATTGTTTGAATGGTATTAATGGCATTCTATAAACCGCAATATGTTCAAAAATAGCAACCAAAAACAAAATATGTTTCACATTTAGTTTCTTGGAACCAAATGCCACCTAAGTGAGTAGTAATGACGATCTACAAGATGTGGCATCGCTAGATGATAAGATGGTGTGTGTTAGTTCTTATTATTGAAGTCGCACAAAGAAAAATGAGTAACGCTAAAGAAAAAAATGGCTCGTCTGAGCTCACATACATTACAGCGAGTTGGTCAAGTCACGACCAACAAAGAAAAACCGGCTATGCTATCTTCTTGAAGTCGTCCCATTCAATTCACATTGCTCAAACCGATACTTTTGTAATGAGAACATAGACTATTCTTTCTCTAGTTAATGTACTTAAAGATTTTTGAAATACCATAACATAACTTAATTAGACATGAAATACCAAGTATTTTGCGTAAAATTGATATCTTTTTTTTTTTTTTTTTTTTTTTTTTTTTTTTTTTTAATTTTTATAATAGAAATGAATAACTTCAAGCCTATCACTAACATCATTATTAATTATTTTGATGACAGATAATCTTTCTAATTGACCAATTTTTGTTTACTAAAAGACTTTTGAGTTTCTTCTAGACATGATTATAGAGGCAAAATGAATGTGTCGGGACAAATGCGGCATCCTAATAATGGGTCGACTTATAATAAATAGTTTGTGTACGGGGTCAGAATCGGCAAGTGAGCTAGCCTGTCATTATTGTTCTCCTCTATATCTCATAAAAAAAATCTATAACTGTTAGCAGATGTTATGGCTTGGCCTGATTTGGGGTATATGTTTGGCGAAAGTAACTGTTGCTGGAACTAGTTTGCTGGGTGACTGGAGATGGTGCTGGTGCTGGAGATTATAAAAAGAGATTATTTTTATAAGCTACATGAAGTAACCTTTGGTTTTAAGAGATTATGGAAGATTATTTTTTTTAGAATCTCTTATAAGTTATGTCTGCCAAACAAGGATTATTTTTTAAGTAGCTTATTTTCTGAAAAAATAAGCACAATCTCTCAACAATCTTGTGTACCAAACATAGCCCCTTGTTTAGTTTGGCTTGTGTAGCCCATTATCGTATTATATATTCATCTCATTGTAATCATTTAGGTATCAATACAATATACGGTTTACATGGTATCAGGCCCAACGCACCTCCTGGTTTTCAGACAGCCGCACAGCAGCCCACGCGTGCCTTTACCCCTCAACAACAGGCTCTCTATGCTCGTACTATTCAGGCCTCGGCTCCGCAGTCTACTTTGCCCGGTCAAGAAACGACTCTACCACAGGCTTTCAACACCATGACACTTCAAGACCCTAATTGGAACATGGACACAGGTGCATCCTCTCATCTTAACTCTTCGGCTAAAAATCTTAGTACTATTTTTAATTCTTGTATTTATTCGTCTGTTCTTGTTGGTGATGGGAAATCTATTCCTGTCACCAATACGGGCCATAGCACTCTATCTACTCCACATCGTACTCTACATTTAAATAATGTTCTCATTACACCCAACATTGTAAAAAATTTAATCTCTGTACGTCAATTTGTCCGTGATAATAAATCTACCATTGAATTTGATAAGTTTGGTTTTTCTGTGAAGGATTTCTGGACCCCTCAAATTCTACTCCGATGTGCCAGCACGGGTGACTTATATCCGGTCACATTCTCGTCCACCCTTCAAGCTTTTTTGGTCAGTCAGCATACGTGGCATCAACGTCTTGGTCATCCTGGAAGTGATGTGTTACGTAATTTAGTTTCTAATAATTTCATTTCATGTAATAAGACTAAGTCTCCCATACTTTGTCATGCTTGTCAGCTTGGCAAGCACGTGCGACTTCCATTTTCGCTTTCTGAGACAATTGTTAAGTCTCCTTTTGATATTATTCATTCCGATTTGTGGACCTCTCCTTTGTCAAGTATCACAGGAATTAAATACTATGTTTTGTTTCTAGATCACTTTACGCATTACTTATGGGTGTATCCTTTACGAAATAAGTCTGATGCTTTGTCTAAATTTATCAATTTCCGTGCTTTTGTTAAAAACCAGTTTAATTGTGACATTAAGTCTTTGCAGTGTGACCATGGGGGCGAGTTTGACAACAATGCCCTACACAACTTATTTGTCTCTAATGGTATCACCATTCATTTCTCCTGTCCGAAAACATCACAACAAAATGGCAAATCTGAGCGAATGATACGTACCATTAACAACCTCATACGTACCCTCTTGTTTCAAGCACACTTACCACCTACCTTTTGGCTTGAAGCTCTACACATGGCCGCCTACCTTTTAAACATTTTACCATCAACCGCCATCACCAATGAAATTCCTCACACTCGTTTATATAAGACCCCGCCATCTTATACGGATCTCCGTATTTTTGGGTGCCTTTGCTATCCGCATCTCCATACCAATCATAAACTTGAACCGCGAGCCACGCCATCCATTTTTCTTGGGTACCCAACCAATCATCGTGGGTATCGGTGTCTAGATCTAAACACTAACAAAATCATACTTTCTCGTCACGTAACATTTGATGAGACGGTTTTTCCTTGCGGGTCTATGACTCCAAACACCTCCCCCTCTTACACCTTCTTAGACAACTCACCCAACCTCATTCAACAACAACTCCTTACAAAGATTCCTACACCTACTGCACCTACCCCGCATGACACCACCCCAACCACCCCACCCCCCGCCCCTCGTGGCCCAACCAATGTCAAATCATCTAGTCCTTCACCCAGTCCACTACCAGCTTCGACTCAACCCGTACCTCCTGTCCACACCGCCCCTGCTCCATCAAACCCAACCAATAATCCTAACCCCGTGTCGACTCACCCTATGGCCACTCGCTTCCGTGTTGGTACTAATCGTCCTACTTAACGTTTTACATTCAATGTGTCAACCATTTCACCACTTCCTAAGTCGTACCCCCATGCGTTTAACGACCCAAACTGGTATCGTGCTATGATTGACGAATATAATGCATTAATTAAAAATAATACTTGGATTCTTGTGCCTCGACCACCGGATGCGAACATTGTTCTTTCCATGTGGCTGTTTCGGCATAAACATAATGCAAATGGTAGTCTTAACCGTTACAAGGCGCGTCTTGTAGCAAATGGCAACACTCAGGTTACAGGTATTGATGTGGATGAGACTTTCAGTCCGGTCGTGAAACCGGCTACTATTTGTACACTTCTCAGTCTGGCTATTTCTCGACATTGGCCTGTTCACCAACTTGATGTCAAGAATGCGTTTTTGCATGGATATTTATCAGAGACTTTTATATTCATCAACCACCTGGATTTCGGGATCCTCAGAATCCTGATGATGTGTGTCTTTTACAGAGATCATTATATGGGCTCAAACAGGCTCCTCGGCCCTGGTTTCAGCGGTTTGCTACTTATGCAGCTCGAGTTGGGTTTATTCACAGTCGGTGTGATTCTTCACTTTTTATCTTCCGACAGGGGACGAATACTGCATACTTATTATTATATGTTGATGACATAGTTTTGACTGCATCTTCATCTTCTCTACTACAGCAGGTTATTGCCTCACTTCATGCAGAGTTTTCTATGACTGACCTTGGGCCTCTTAATTATTTTTTGGTATTTCTGTGATGCGTAATACTTCAGGGATGTTTCTGTCTCAATCGAAGTATGCTACTGAGGTTCTTGAGCGTGCCAACATGCTCACGTGTAATCCGTGTCGGACTCCTGTTGACACGGATAGCAAACTTGCGGCTGATGGTGATCCTGTTTCTAATCCTACTTTGTATCGTAGTCTTGCAGGTACTCTTCAGTACCTTACTTTCACTAGGCCGAATATCTCTTACGCAGTTCAGCAGGTTTGTCTTTTTATGCATGATCCTCGGGAGCCGCATTTTTCTGCTCTCAAGAGCATACTATGTTATGTTCGTGGCACCTTGCACTATGGTCTGCAACTTTATTCGTCTTCGACATCTTCCATGGTTGCCTACTCAGATGCCGATTGGGCTGGTTGTCCGACAACACGTCGGTCTACCTCGGGTTATTGTGTTTTTCTTGGCAACAATCTTCTATCTTGATCCTCTAAGCGTCAGTTTACGCTTTCTCGGTCCAGTGCTGAAGCTGAGTATCGGGGTGTTGCCAATGCTGTTGCTGAGACTTGCTGGTTGCGTAACTTATTACGTGAGCTTTATACACCGCTTTCGACTGCTACCATTGTTTATAGTGATAATGTGAGTGCTGTCTATCTCTCCTCCAACCCCGTGCAGCATCAACGCACGAAGCATATAGAGATAGATATTCACTTTTTTCGTGATTTGGTGGCTACCGGACATGTCCGTGTCCTTCATGTTCTATCACGTTATCAGTATGCAGATATCTTTACCAAAGGCTTGCCTACCGTATTGCTTGATGAGTTTCGCTCCTCTCCCGTTCAAACTGCGGGAGGCTGTTAGCAGATGTTATGGGCTTGGCCTGATTTGTTGTTGTTGGGTTTTTTTTTTTTTTTTTTTTTTTTTTTTTTTTTTTTTTTTTTTTTTTTTTTTTTTTTTTTTTTTTTTTTTTTTTTTTTTTTTTTGGTTGTGCAAATGGTGCAAATTATATTAACTCTCAAAGAATGTACATCATAATAATAGAGGCAAAATTTGGACATCCCCCAAATCTTATACAAATCTACTATAGATAATACATCTATTCAATCCATATATCTGATAGCACCTGACTAATACAAACTAAAGCCAGTAACTATTATGTCTTCACATTCTACTTCCCAAGCGATCCAAGCTGCATTATAACAGGAACCTTGCCAACTCAGACCTTATATTCACCATTGAATTGCGTCTACTATCTAGCTACATTTCAACAACACTTCCCCATCCCTCCATTCAACCAGCATCCACAATAGAAGGATAGGTTAAGTGTGTGGCTTCACTAGGAACCCGTATCCCATCCATGGAAGGGCTCTTCCAATCAGCCTACATTTCCCTCTCTAGAAAGGCTTCAACTGATTGGAAACACTCTCCTCCCATGATGCCATCCATTACCTCCTGTGATAGTGTATTGAATGGACCAAGAAGGTTCATCTTTCACACCTCTCTAATCCATTCATCATACACCATCCGCCTGATTTGTTGTTTAGTTTGGCTTGTGTAGCTCATTAGTGTATTATATATTCATCTCATTGTAATCATTTAGGTATCAATACAATATACGGTTTACAATAACATGAAGGAATCCCGATCTTTTTTCTTTTAGCTAGATATCAGATATGTCTCGATTTCTTTGGACTAGAAATAGAAGTCACATGGTAAGCCCTTGCCTTTCTTTAGATGGCTCTACACGATTTGGACGAAAACGTCTATAGCCCAAATCAGTGGCGGAACTTGAACAATTTTCTTGGGGGGGCCGAAATAATTTGAAGTGTAATGCAGTTCCATGTTTAACAAAATATCAATCTCATTATGGTGTATATCTGAAACTTTACTACTTATTGATATTAATCATTAAGAGTTGCAGATACTCTTGCATAGAATCGATTTTGACTGATGGTAGAACCAATCACAAATAAACAATATAAAAAATTAATTCCATATAAGAGCTAGAAGAAACACAGTAGTGAATGAATAAAATAAGGATGAAGTTTCAATTTTTTAATAAGATATCTCAAAAGTCAAAAGTTACGGCTAAATAACATTTCTTGGCACTAAAATATGAACTAGTTCATGCTAATTGGTCAGATTTTTGGTGGGGCCGGGACCCTCCCCTGCCCTCATTAAGTTCCGCCGGTGGCCCAAATATTTGGCCTTGTGAACTATAACTAAGGTAAACCCATGATATTAAGTTGACCCATTGACAATGAAACAAATAATGCCATTTCACTATCAATCTTACAACTTTATATTGTTTTCCATAAATTTCGACTATCAATCTTACAAGTTACAACTTTATATTGTTTTCCATAAATTTCGACGAGTCCCTTAAGGCTGTAACAGGTCACAAATAATATACCAAGTTACTAATCTTGAATTCTAAGTATACAATATAAGTGCTCGTTCGGTCTAGAGTAATTCCTCCCGAGGATATGACGTCCTCCAACAATAATAGTTGGGGCTATTTATACTACTTACCTATTCCGAGAATTAAGCACGGGATCGATGAGCCTGTATGGTTAGGACGGTCTTTTAGGAATAATGTTAGGACGGTCTTTTCGGAATAATGTGGAGCTTGTCAGCTAGTGACAAACCTTTCCTTGTGGTTCATCACTTGATATCGTCATTTTAGATCGTCAGTGAATCATACATTGGTTCGTTAGTGAATCACACTTTGGTTCAAAAGGAATCGGGTCCACCGATACACCGTCTGCAAATTTGCGAGGTTGTACGTGTTTAAGTTAATTGGTTCACGGTTGCTTTATTAATTTTAGATTTGATGGGATATACAATATATGCATTGTTGAATACAATGGTTCATATTTCTTGAAGCATGTAGCATGTTTAATTTCACTACAACTTATATCTATACAATAATGCAAAGCAATGAACTCATCAAACAGATACATGTCCTATAACCATAACCTATAGAAGAACCAGTTACATAACGTAGAGGGTTCCGATTTTTACAAAAACCGTGATCTAGCATTTGAGGTTTGTAAAGAACCAACATCATTGTTCTGTTTACCCACAAGTAAAGGTGGAATACTCTGCTCATAATGGAAGAAATTATGTGGATCAACCACACCTTTCACCATTGCTAATTTCCTAAAATTGTTACCAAAGTACTTGCTTCCCCACTTCATAGCTTCCAAATAACTTATGTTATCTGCTTTATCATGCTTACCTAATTCCAAATCCCTATAATTCACATAAGCCGATCTAGGATTCTTCGTCACAAATGGTGTCATATTGTCGTAAAATCGTCTCATCCAACCTATATGTTTCTCGGATGCTTCAAGGCTTCCGTCTTGCCACTTTACTAAGTATTGTATGTTATACAAATAACCTTTTCTATAAGGATATGGGGTACCATTTTCCGCAATCTCGTTCATCTTTCCACCGTGCGGTTCCATTATAAGGATCGGATTATCGCCCTCCAATAACCATTTCCATACATCTACTAATCTTTCTTTAGGTATCGGGTTTTTTACATAATCAGATTTAGCATTGAAGTAACTTTTAGCTTCGGGTTTCCTATCTCTTAAGACATTGATATCTCCTCTAGGGATATTCGAGAAATAAAGCACTGACTCAATCCAACTCATTTCACTACAATCTTTTTCTTGCAAACCCAATTCAGGGAAGCTATTGGTTGCGGTTTTAATGAGGTTATCAACCGTTCCTAGAAACATCGAGTTGAATGTAACTCGAATAGTTCTTTTACCATTCGTGCCGAAAATAGGTTGTAGTATAACTCTAATGAACAAATCTTGACTTAAACTATGTCCTACATATTGCCACTTATTAAAAAGATCCGAACCACCTTGTTCTAATGTCTTGGAAAGACTAAAAACCGAAACTTTATCAGGAACATTAACAAGATTTAACTTCCAAGCTACTACAACACCAAAACTACCACCTCCACCACCTCTTATTGCCCAAAACAAATCTTCTCCCATCGATTTCTTATCGCGTATTCGCCCGTTAACATCGATAATCCTAGCATCGATAACGTTATCAGCCGCTAGACCATATTTTCTAACCATAGTACCAAACCCCCCACCACTTAAATGACCACCTACCCCTACAGTTGGACATACCCCAGCTGGGAATCCTAGATTTCGACTTTTTTCGTGTACTCGATAATATAGTTCACCTAGAGTTGCACCAGATTCGACCCATGCAGTGTTTTGACTCGACTCGAGTGTTATGGACCTAAGTTTGTTAAGGTCAAGGACTACAAAAGGTGTCTTGTCATATGAAGTGTGTGAAACTCCTGCATAGTCATGTCCACCACTTCGGATTCGGATACGAAACCCGAAGGTTTTGGAGCAAAGGATTGTGGATTGTATATGGGAATATATTGAAGGCGTGACTATAGCTAATGGTTTTGGTGTTGTGGAAGTCGAAAATCTAAGGTTAATGATTGTTGATTGTAGAAGAGATGAATATTGAGTATTTTCTTTAGTGAATATAATTTCTGATCTTGAGGTGTTTGAGTGTTTTAAAATGCATTGAAGAAGCTTATCATCTAAGGGTTGTGAAAATGATGAGAGGTACAAGATCAGTAAGATACTACATGCTAGAAATTGTGGGAATTTTGTGCTTATGATATTTAGCTTCATGTTAATTTTTCTTGGCTTAATTGTGAGATTGAAGGGTTGCATGCATGATGGATATGATGGTTATATATTCTAGCAACTTGATCTCAAATACACAAAATGAACAAGTATAATACACTTTCACGTATTTCGTATTAAATTTACATTTTACAACTAGCTAGCTCCTGTTTTTTATATGCAAATTAATAATTGATCATCCAAATGGAGTACTATTAAGACTATTTACATTGAATGGTGATCATAAGCATAAATTGTTAACGCTTGGTAACTTAAAAGTTGAAACGTTAACTTAATAGATTTAAACATGATAAAAAATATATATATTAGCTCAGATATATTCTGATTAAAAGTTTATATTAGATTAATCTGAAGTTCTTGGTCAAACATAAATTTTCTCGTGAAAGTTCAACCTTTGATGATGTGTTCCAGGAAGATAGATCACATTGTTTACGTTGTTACACGTGTTAAGAAAATGTATCAATGCCACCTAACATATGTCCATGTAGGTAGTGCACTTGTCACCTTCATTTGACACGTTTATGAAGAAATCAGGTTTACAAGTTCCACAACACAGATATATATATTAATGCACTCAAGTATGTAAACGATGGTAAATGAATCTGCAAGGCTATCATGTAACCACTATTTTCTCATATCCATTAAAAAAAAATGTTTAATACTCAAATACTCTCTCAAAACTTAAGTTTTAATCTTTTGTTTACTTTCACACATGAATGTTTTAAAAACAATTTTTGAAATAGTTATCTTAAATATAACTTTTTTCAAAATTAATATTATTTCAAAAATCACCTAATCTTTTATTATTCTTTTTATGTTTTACAAATTCATCCAAATCAAGTTCTCATTCTCAATTTGTTAAAAATAAAGCTTGTATGATATTGTTGTCATCTTAAATGATGATGATGAAAATCAATTGCTAAACGTTACACGAAACAATTAACCATAATGTTTCAACTATAACTATTTACCACTATAAAAATTTATCGTTCAAAAAACCAATCCCTAACCATACTCGAATTTTGAAGAAAATTTTGAACCATTACTCAAAACTCTTTATATTTGAAGGATTACTATTCATTATTCAAAAATATTAGACAAAAATACACCGTTGGTCCCTAAACTTTCCCCAAAACATCGTCATGGACCCTAAGTTCTGAAAAACGTCGTCATGTGTCCAAACTTTGTGATTTTGAGGCCGATTGCGTCCCTCGGCCCGTAATCGTTACTTCCTCGTCCCGTTATAGTTCCAAAAATCCCGTTACCCGTTTAGTTTGGAGGGTATAATTGTCTTTTTACCGAGTCGTATTTTTCTCTCTCCCTGTACTACCCAGCAGACGTCTAATCCATTTTCCCGCCATAATGTCTAATATAAGTAGACTATGTAGTCATTGGTCATCCCCAAACTTGTTGTGGAAGCCTACCCACAAAACCCTAATACAATGTCACACATGAAATCTAAAATTTTAAGTGAGAAATCAACAACAACCAACCTTGGAATGACTCTATGGCAGATCAGAGATGAGCCTTTCTTCGCTGAATTTGAGACAGAGCGAAATGGTGCAATGAGGAGATATGGTAAGTGTTTTTTTATGATAATCTTTTACAAAGACATGTATTTTAGATTGTTTAAGTAATTTACCTTATAGGTAAGATAACCCTAACAGTGTTTTTGGTATTTGTTTCAATAGCTAATCGTGCTGGTTCCTTTAGCATGAGGTTTCACCATAATGACATTTTCAGAAATTGGCGTAAGAGAATCTATGAAGGAGGTAAGGAATGCCAGGTTGATTATATTGACATAAATGAGGTTACTGTAGATGAGTTTGATGCTCTTATGGCCCAAATTGGTTATAGTAAAGGAGAGACCAATAATTACTATTACTTTGTTAAGCCTGGTAGTACACTTGATGATGGTTTGTATAGCTTTCGTGAGCCTGAGAATCTTGAGTTACTGAAAGACATTGTCAAGGACCATAAACTGATTGATGTGTTTGTTGAAATAGGCAAGACACGATTAGTGTTGTCTGAAATGTCTCCACAATCCATTAAAACTGTATTCTTGGAGATGGATGAAGATAGTAGAAAATTAGCTAGTGCTGCTATCCAATCCTGTTGTAGACGATTGATGTTAGATGACTTAGATAATGAACCCGCACTTCAGCCATTTTTGAAACTAACTCAAGTACCCATTGACGTCGATTCTCTTGGTCAATCTAGTCAGTTGCCACACATAGATCCTGTTTTTTCAACACTAGACATGTCTTCCTTTGCTAGCCAAACTGTTGATAACAGTGAGGGTGCATTAGTAGTTATGGATAAGGACATAATAGTTCAGGACCATGAGGATTTTGAGGTTAATTGNAACCCTAATGCACTCAAGTATGTAAACGATGGTAAATGAATCTGCAAGGCTATCATGTAACCACTATTTTCTCATATCCACTAAAAAATGTTTAATACTCAAATACTTTCTCAAAACTTAAGTTTTAATCTTTTGTTTACTTTCACACATAAATGTTTTAAAAACAATTTTTGAAATAGTTATCTTAAATATAACTTTTTTCAAAATTAAATTTCAAAAATCACCTAATCTTTTATTATTCTTTTTATGTTTTACAAATTCATCCAAATCAAGTTCTCATTCTCAATTTGTTAAAAATAGAGCTGGTATGATATTGTTGTCATCTTAAATGATGATGATGAAAATCAATTGCTAAACGTTACACGAAACAATTAACCATAATGTTTCAACTATAACTATTTGCCGCTATAAAAATTTATCGTTCAAAAAACCAATCCTTAACCATACTCGAATTTTGAAGAAAATTTTGGACCATTACTCAAAACTCTTTATATTTGAAGGATTACTATTCATTATTCAAAAATATTAGACAAAAATACACCGTTGGTCCCTAAACTTTTCACAAAACATCGCCATGGACCCTAAGTTCTGAAAAACGTCGTCATGTGTCCAAACTTTGTGATTTTGAGGCCGATTGCGTCCATCGGCCCGTAATCGTTACTTCCTCGTCCCGTTATAGTTCCAAAAATCCCGTTAACCGTTTAGTTTGGAGGGTATAATTGTCTTTTTACCGAGTCGTATTTTTCTCTCTCCCCTGTACTACCCAGCAGACGTCTAATCCATTTTCCCGCCATAATGTCTAATATAAGTAGACTATGTAGTCATTGGTCATCCCCAAACTTGTTGTGGAAGCCTACCCACAAAACCCTAATACAATGTCACACATGAAATCTAAAATTTTAAGTGAGAAATCAACAACAACCAACCTTGGAATGACTCTATGGCAGATCAGAGATGAGCCTTTCTTCGCTGAATTTGAGACAGAGCGAAATGGTGCAATGAGGAGATATGGTAAGTGTTTATTTTATGATAATCTTTTACAAAGACATGTATTTTAGATTGTTTAAGTAATTTACCTTATAGGTAAGATAACCATAACTGTGTTTTTGGTATTTGTTTCAATAGCTGATCGTGCTGGTTCCTTTAGCATGAGGTTTCACCATAATGGCATTTGCAGAAATTGGCGTAAGAGAATCTATGAAGGAGGTAAGGAACGCCAGGTTGATTATATTGACATAAATGAGGTTGCTGTAGATGAGTTTGATGCTCTTATGGCCCAAATTGGTTATAGTAAAGAAGAGACCAATAATTACTATTACTTTGTTAAGCCTGGTAGTACACTTGATGATGGTTTGTATAGCTTTTGTGAGCCTGAAAATCTTGAGTTACTGAAAGACATTGTCAAGGACCATAAACTGATTGATGTGTTTGTTGAAATAGGCAAGACACGATTAGTGTTGTCTGAAATGTCTCCACAATCCATTAAAACTGTATTCTTGGAGATGGATGAAAATAGTAGAAAATTAGCTAGTGCTGCTATCCATCCTGTTGTAGACGATTGATGTTAGATGACTTAGATAATGAACCCGAAATTCAGCCATTTTTGAAACTAACTCAAGTACCCATTGACGTCGATTCTCTTGGCCAATCTAGTCAGTTGCTACACATAGATCCTGTTTTTTCAACACTAGACATGTCTTCCTTTGCCAGCCAAACTGTTGATAACAGTGAGGGTGCATTAGTAGTTATGGATAAGGACATAATAGTTCAGGACCATGAGGATTTTGAGGTTAATCGGTTTCGAGTGACTAAGGATAAGCCGTTGGAGAAAGTCGGAAGACCATTAGTTGATGGCAATAACACCTTTGAGGAACCTGATGTAGAAGTCACTCTATTCCAAGTCAATCAGGATAACCAGTTAGAGAATGTAGGAGAACCTATTGGTGACAATAACATGGAAGAGGAGGGTGATGTTGATATCACTCTATTCCAACAGAGTGATACTAGTCACTTAGGCAATGTAGGTGATGACACAATTCAAGAAAATGAAAATAATGTTACTGAGGAGAATGATGAACAGGTTGCTTTGATCCAACAGAGTCAGAGTCATGAGTTAGGCAACGCAGGAACATCTACTAATAAAAGTGATGACTTGAATTTGGAAACTCCATTACCTGTGTTGGATGATGATGCATTTTACACTGCTTATGCTTCTGACTCAGACATAGGTAACTCTGGGGGGCCAAGGGTTAGGTCAGATTCTGTTGATGCTGGTGTTGTTGAAACTTTCTTTTATTGTAATCAATCCTTTGATAGTGAAAAAGATATGAAAGAGAGGGTAAGAGAGCATTCCATATAAACAAGAAGGGAGCTGCTATTTCTAAAGAATGACCAAAAAAAAAAGAATAAGAGTCAGATGTGTGGGTTGTGTTCCCCTATCTAGCCCAATTGCTACTGCTGGACTGGGTATAGGCCCAGTTAGAGGTCCATTAACAAGAAAGGGTTTGGAAGCATTAATTGCAGGTAAAAATGACCCTTCCCAAATACTCTGCCCATGGTTGTTGCTTGTCGGCAGGGATGTTGGTGAAAAAGGTTCTTGGACAGTGAGAAGATATAATCGTCAATACACATGTTTACAATCAAGGGCGCTCAAACATTTTGACCTTAAATTTATCTCAAAGCAAATAAAAGATAAGATTCAAACCAATCCACGGATTCCTGTCAAGTTAGTTCATAATCAGCTTACCAACCAATTTGAGCTTGAAGTCTCAATGCAGAAGGTTTTAAGAGCAAAAATAATAGCAGTCAGAGGCATTAGGAGGGAATTCAAGCTACAATTCACCATGTTGAGAGACTATGTTCAAGAGTTGCAAAAGAGGAACCCTAATATAACAGTTGTGATTCATGTGGAACGGCCTGCTGAGGATACTCTTCCAACAAGAGAATTCAAGAGACTGTATGTTTGTTTAGGTGCATTGAAGGAAGGTTTTAAAGCCTGTCAGAGACAGTTGTTGGGGATAAATGCTTTTCCAGTTGATGGTCCTTTGAAGGGTCAACTACTAACAGCTGTGGGAATTGATAGCAACAATGGTATATACCCATTAGCTTATGCTTTTGCTGAACCAGCCAACACAATAGCTTGGACTTGGTTTCTTCATTGTTTATCTGATGATCTTGAACTTGAGCCAAATTCAATATTCACTTTGGTTAGTGACATGAAAAAGGTACTACCCTAAACTAGAAATGATTTGAATTTCCTATTTTTTTAAACAGACAGTAAATATATCTATTTTTGTGCAGGATATTATATCAGCATTAAGAGAAGTTTTTCCAAATGCGGAGCACAGATTTTGTCTTAAAAGCATTCATGAGCAAATGAAATTTAATTGGCAAGGAAGGGGCTTCAAAGACCATCTTTGGAGATGTGCAACAGCCTCAACTGTTGTACAGTTTGACAAATCTATGGATGCTTTAAAGACATTTTCTCAAGCTGCCCATGCTTGGTTAAGTCAGATACCACCAATCCATTGGTCAAGGTCACATTTCTCATGTAAGTCATCTGACTGTGTAAATTAAGTGGTATATGGTAAAGTAGTATGAAATGTATAAGTAATACAGCTTTATTTGTCTTGTTTTAGGGCGACCTCATTCTGATGTGTTACTTAATAACATGTGTCAAGTGTTTCATGAGAAAATAATTGAGGGTGTAGACAAACCAATTATTATAGCCTTAGAATACATCAAGGAATATTGTATGAAGAGGATAATGCATGTTGCCAAGGTCATTAAGAAGAGTAATGGGCCACTAACACCTACTGCACAACACATGTTAGAAGGTANCTTTGAAGGGTCAACTACTAACAGCTGTGGGAATTGATAGCAACAATGGTATATACCCATTAGCTTATGCTTTTGCTGAACCAGCCAACACAATAGCTTGGACTTGGTTTCTTCATTGTTTATCTGATGATCTTGAACTTGAGCCAAATTCAATCTTCACTTTGGTTAGTGACATGAAAAAGGTACTACCCTAAACTAGAAATGATTTGAATTTCCTATTTTTATAAACAGACAGTAAATATATCTATTTTTGTGCAGGATATTATATCAGCATTAAGAGAAGTTTTTCCAAATGCGGAGCACAGATTTTGTCCTAAAAGCATTCATGAGAAAATGAAAGTTAATTGGCAAGGAAGGGCCTTCAAAGACCATCTTTGGAGATGTGCAACAGCCTCAACTGTTGTACATTTTGACAAATCTATGAATGCTTTAAAGACATTTTCTCAAGCTGCCCATGCTTGGTTAAGTCAGATACCACCAATCCATTGGTCAAGGTCACATTTCTCATGTAAGTCATCTGACTGTGTAAATTAAGTGGTTATGGTAAAGTATTATGAAATGTATAAGTAATACAGCTTTATTTGTCTTGTTTTAGGGCGACCTCATTCTGATGTGTTACTTAATAACATGTGTCAAGTGTTTCATGAGAAAATAATTGAGGGTGTAAAAAAACCAATTATTATATCCTTAGAATACATCAGGGAATATTGTATGAAGAGGATAATGCATGTTGCCAAGGTCATTGAGAAGAGTAATGGGCCACTAACACCTACTACACAACACATGTTAGAAGGTATTAAGAAAGAGGCGATTAGGTATTATGTTTTATGGAATGGGGGAGATAAGTTTCAGGTAACTGGACCATGGGGAGACCAATGTGTAGTTAATGTTGTAGAGAAGTCTTGTACTTGCAGAAGATGGGAGATTACAGGTTTACCATGTATACATGTTGTTGCTACCAATTGGAATATGGCTTTAAATGGACAACAAGTAGGAGCTGTTGAAACATGGGCGCATCGTTGTTACTATCTCAACACTTGGGAAGCAACCTACAAACACAATGTCTCCCCCATAACTAGCAATGAGAATTGGGAAAAATCGTCTGTGCCAACAACTATTGTTCCACCAAAGACTCAAGCAAATGCAGCTAACTCAACTAGTAAAAAAAGAGTAAGGTTAACTCCTAAAACTGAAGAGATTGTCAAGAATGGTAAACTGTCTAAGGCTTGGAAGAGTGTAAGGTGTAGTGTTTGTGGCATTGCTGGACACAACCGAAAAACATGTATTGGCTATGGTGGAACCCAAAGTAGTCAAACAGGCGCTAAAAAACAAAATAGTTCAAGTTCTAAGGGAAAAGGTAAACAAGTGCCTCAAAAGGTTGCATCAAAGAAGACACATCCTACAGGGAACAAAGTTGCAGCAGATAAACAAGCTGAAGGTACAGGTGTTGATGAAAGTCAAGATGTTGCAGTTGAAGGAACTTGTGTACAATCTGGAATTCAAGATCAAGGTACTCAGGATGTTGCAACAGACAAAGAAGTTGAAATTGTAGGTGTTCAATCTCAGAGTCAAGAACAACCTATTGTTGAATCCCAGTGTCAATCCCAGCAACAAGATCAATCACAGTCTAAATCTTAGGTCCATTCAAGTAATGTGCAAGCAGTTTCTGTTTCATCCCAGCATACTACCCGAAGAGTAACTAGGCAGCAGGCTTTAATGGATAGAATGATGCCCTCACCATAGGTCACTTTTGTCATGCTAATGAAGTAGACAATATTTATTTATGTTAACTATGAACAAGTTATCTACTCTGATTATCATGCTGTGAAAAGTATGAAATTTTATGCATTTTGAATTATATCCAATTGCATTATCTACAGAACCATGTTATGTTTCTGAATTTTAATTGTGTCCAAAATATGTATCTTGTGTGCAACGTATGTTATATCAAACTGTATGACTGCATAATATGCTACTGCATATTGATACAGGCAAAACTAACCAAAACTAAAACTTCAAAAGAATGTTGACTATTAAAAGTCAATTATAGCCAAATTTATAAGCATCTGCATACCCATAACGTAAACTCAGAAAAAGAACTAAACTTCATATCCATGTTGGAGACAATGTTACTACCATTCAATAGAATCTAAACTTAAAACATACTAGTACATAATAGTTTTGGTAAAGGTTCTAACACTACCAAGGTGGCCAGACAAGTAATTACATTTCTACAAAACATAAAACACGGCCATCATACATTAAAGCTAAAAAGTTAACCAAGTGCATAAACAATCAAGAACAATATCCAACTGAGCACCAGGTAAATCTTCCACTTCCACACATCACCTTGAGCAAATTCTAATCTTTCCTCTAGCTCATTTCTCCCCCTCAAAAGGCCTGGTATGATCATTCTTGAACGAGCACACATTTCAGGATCATACCATCCTATCCACCGACAAGAAGACCCCTAATCATTAATATGACATTTCATTAATGAACCACCATTGTTACAATGTACTTTGCTACTTGCGAAAGCAAGGTAATACAATAAATCTTAAAAGGCACTTACTTCATCAGGACAACCATAGAATCGACGCCCTGGGTTGGCCGATGTCCACGAAGTGCGTGTTATAGCTTGCTTACCACACCAGCAGCGTACCATGTTGAAGGATGAAAGGTTTTGGGGGAAAGATTAAGGATGATGAGTGACAATACAATTGTGACTCACAGTAATATAAGGAACTGGGACACTCTATAACGGCTAGAAACTAGATCGCTACAGTGAATGACGATTTTGCTCTCACCAAGAATACGTTAAAGTAACTATTACGGGGCGAGGGACGCAATCGGCCTCAAAATCCCAACTTTTGAACGCACCACGACGATTTTGAAAACTTAGGGTCCATGACGATGTTTTGTGAAAAGTTTAGGGACCAACGGTGTATTTTTGTCAAAATATTATTATTACTTTTGTAATATTTTTAATTTTTTATTAGACCATTGATATTTTCCAGTTAATTTAATATAAATATGTTTAAATTTAAAGTTTGAAAGAGATGGTTTAAAAGCTTTTAAAGGGTGAATGTTATTAATTAAAAGTTGTCATTTGATCTTTAACATATGATGATTTTGGAAAAACAGATGGATTAAGAATTGTGAATTACCAGGAATTAGGGGAGAGCAACAAAACCGAAAAGCACAAAAACCAAAAAACCAAAAAACCAAAAAAACCACTCTAAAATAACCGAATCAATTCTAAAACCGATGGTGCAGTTTTGGTTTTTAAAACCAAAAGTTTTGATTCGATTTTTGGTTTAATATGAAAACTCAAACCGAAAAAACCGAACCGCCCCATACTAATATTAGTAAAACTAATTAAAAAAATATATACATTTTGGTTTTGATACAAGTTATTACCAAAGTTCAAAAACTAAAAGACACGTGTATTAGATATTCCTAACATATGTTTATTTAGACACTGCGATAAATTTGTAAAATTAGTTTTCTTTATTTCATATATGTTTACACATCTCATCTTTATATACATGTTATAAAATCTTATTATTTTTCGGCAAAATATTTAACTTACTTTATAGGATTTCTTGATTTAGGTTGTGGGTGTTCAAAAAATATCCGTATTCGGATATCCGAAAAATTGATTAGAATTTACTAAAAAGATTGGGGTTTATGAAATGTCAGTTTTAGAGCACATATAAAAGTTTTCCAAAAATTATAGATATTCGGATATATAAAACCGTTATCTGAAATTTCGGATATCCGAATTGAAAAAAACTTAGCTAAAATAATGGCTATAACATAAAACCGTCATCGGAAAATTTGGATATCCAAAAACCGAAAAACAAAAAAACCAAAAACCGAACCGCAAAAAGCCAAAAACCGATAAAACCAAACTGAACTTTTGGTGCGGAGTTTGGTTTTAAAAAACATAAAACCGAACTTTTGGTTTGGGGTTTGGTTTTAGCCAAAAACCGGCCCATGCTCACCTCTACAATGAACCCATCCAATAGGAGATACGTAAGTATGAACTTTAAAATACTCAATAGGCCCAAAATAAGGTGATCCAATATTCAAACATATAGTGGAGCCCAATTGTATTATGATACACAGGAATACAGGATACACTCATTCTCGTTAGACCGCATAAAAACAATCAAAAAATGTATATTATTTGAACTTACAAAACACAACATAAATAATGAGTAATGAATAACGAACATAGATGAACAGATTAAATCAAAAGAACAAGGCTTTTAGATCATATTTGGTCCTTAAAATAACCACCAAAAACTGTTGAAGACGAATAGTACAAAATGGTTTCTTGGACATTTAGGTCGTTTAGGGCTCTATATAGATTGTTCTACAACGTAATAAGCTTGAAAAGAAAATAGATTTCCAATATATGTATAAATAGCTACTCCTTGAACGTAGTTGCAAGTTAGCGTTCATTCTAACACACAAGTTGCACCAGGGCTTGTACAAGAACTTCTGTGTGCTAATAATCATTCAGTTCTATGTGCTAATAATCATTCGACCAGTCAAAAGGCATTAGCTTCTGTGTGCTAATAATCATTTGGTTCGCTCCATCCAAATAAGAACAAGAAAGATATGATGGTTTATATATATAAATAGTGCGAAAAATCCTCTTTTGTAAACGACGGAAGTTTAACATTTTTATGAATAAGAAAATTGTTTCATTTAACAAATATATGTAAAACAATAATCCAGAAAATAACCATGCATATTATTAATGTTTGATTTGCACATCCACCTATTCCCTTCAGAAACAAGCTTATTTTATTGATGTAATGATAAGACATTTAACAATTTGATATTCAACTGAAATTGTAACTAATCCAAAGTTTACTATTCCCTTTGCTTATGCTTTTAGAGGTGGAATGCTTTGCTCAAAATAGAAGAAATTTTGTGGATCAACAACACCTTTCACCAATGCCAACTTCCTGAAATTGTTACCAAAATACTTGCTTCCCCACTGCATGGCGGCTTCCGAGTAACTTGTGTTATTTGCATTCTTATTTTCACCTAAATCTAAATCCCTATAGTTCACATAAGTTGATCTTGGATTCTTTGGCACATATGGTGTCATATTTGTATACATCCTTCTCATCCAACTTATATGTTTATCTGATGCATCACTGTTTTCCCAGTTCTGAAAGTATTGTATGTTATACAAATACCCTTTTCTATGCGGATATGGAGTACTTGTTTCTCCAATCTCATCCATCCTACCACCATGTGGTTCCATTATAAGGATCGGGTTATCATCCTCTAACATCCAATTCCATATGTCTTGTAATCTTTCTTTAGGAATCGGTGCTTTCACGTAATCTGATTTAGCATTGAAGTATCTTCTAGCCTCGGGTTTCCTATCCCTTAGAACACTTGTGTCTCCTCTTGGATAATTCGCGAAAAAGAGTATGGATTCAATCCAACTTATTTCACTCTAGTCTTTTGCCTGTATACCCAATTCGGGAAAGCTATTGTTCATGGTTTTAAGGAGGTTATCAACTGTTCCAAGAAACATCGAGTTGAATATAACTTGAATTGTTCTGCTACCTCCCCCGGTTGAACCAGGTAGAATTATAACTCTAATGAACAAATCTTTACTTAGTTTACTCCCTATGCTTTGCCACTTATTGAAAAGATCCGAACCACCTTGTTCTAAAGTCTTGGAAACACTAAAGACTGTAACTTTATCAGGAACATGAACAAGGTTCACCTTCCAAGCTACCACAATACCAAAGCTTCCACCACCACCTCCTCTTATCACCCAAAACAAATCTTCCCCCATAGCTTTTCTATCGAGTATTTTTCCGTTAGCATCAATGATCCTAGCATCCACAACATTATCAGCGGCTAGACCATATTTTCTTACAAGAGTTCCAAACCCTCCTCCACTTAAGTGCCCTCCAACCCCTAGAGTCGGGCAGATCCCCGCCGGGAAGCCAAGATTTTTATTATTTTGGGAAACCCAATAATACAACTCACCAATAGTTGCACCAGATTCAACCCATGCAGTCTTCTTACTTGAGTCGATATTTATCGACCTAAGTTTTTGAAGGTCAAGAACCACAAAAGGGACTTGGTCATGAGAACTATATGAAAGTCCTGCATAGTCATGTCCACCACTTCGGATTCTGACTCGATAACCAAAATTTTTGGAACATGTTACTACAGATTGGACGTGTGCATATGTCAAAGGTGTGATAATAGCTAGTGGCTTTGGTGTTGTGGAGGCTGAAAACCTAAGGTTTACTATAGTTGATTGTAGAATAGATAAATATTGTGTGTTGTTTTGGGTGAACACAGGATCTGAATTTTGTGAGAGGCATTGAATAAATTTATCATTTGATGATTGTGAAAATGCTAAAGGGAATAAAACTACAAGAACACACAGAAAAAATGGTAGTAGTATTTTAGTGCTGATATGTAGCTCCATATTGTATTATTCGTTTTGTTGATTGATCTTTGTATTACTTGAGGGTTTATATAGCCCATTTCTAATGAAGCAAGTGATGCAATCATAAAAAGAGAATCAGTTCCATTTCTTTGAATTCAACTCTGCCTATCCAATTCTTTGATAAATATATTTTGTATACTATTTCACACATTCTAAATACGTGTTGTTAAAGATGTAAAGTCAACTAGTGTGATTTTGTGACAGCTAAAGATATACATTTTGAATTTTCTTGGTTTACTTTGTATTTCAAATAAAATCTAAAATCAAAACACGCTACGAGTTCAACAAACTAATTAAAATATTAAATAGTCTAGTCTTATCGTTAGTAAAAGACTTATTCGTTAGTTTCGGACAGCACCAAGAGTCCATTAAAATAATTAAATGATTGGGAATTGACTATTCCATCCATAATCTTTACGCAAGGGAATTGACCTTTCCTAAATACTAGGTGAGCATGTGGCGGTTTGGGACGGTTTTTGGCTAAAACCAAACTTCAAACGAAGTTTGGTTTTATGTTTTTTAAAACCAAACTCCACACCAAAAGTTCGGTTTGGTTTTATCGGTTTTTGGTTTTTTTTTTGTTCGGTTTTCGGTTTTTCTGTTCTTCGGTTTTCGGATATCCAAAATTTTCGATGACGGTTTTATGTTATAGCCATTATTTTAACTAACTTTTCTTTCAATTCGGATATCCGAAATTTCAGATAACGGTTTTATATATCCGAATATCTATAATTTTTGAAAAACTTTTATATGTGCTCTAAAACTGACATTTCATAAAACCTAATCTTTTTAGTAAATTCTAATCAATTTTTCGGATATCCGAATACGGATATTTTTTGAACACTGACAACCTAAATCAAGAAATTATAGAAAGTAAATTGAAAATTTTGCTAAAAAATAATAAGATTTCATAACATGCATATAGAGATGAGATGTGTGAACATATATGAAATAAAGAAAACTAACTTTACGAATTTATTACAGTGTCTAAATAAACATATATTAGAAACATCTAATACATGTGTTTTTTAGTTTTGGACTTTGGTTTTTTCGGTTTGGGTTTTCATATAAAACCAAAAGCTGAACCAAAACTTATGGTTTTTTAAAAACCAAAACCGCACTATCGGTTTTATAATTGGTTCGGTTATTTTGGAGCGGTTTTTTCGGTTTTTTAGTTTTTGGTTCGATTTTTCGGTTTTGTTGCTCTCCCCTGCTGCACATTCAAAAGAGAAAGCAATAGGTTTTGGAGCAGTCGCGGTTTCAAAAAATAAAGTTTTTAAGACAAAATTCGCTGATGACTCGTGCTACATTCGTTTTGAGTTAAATGTATATTTTAGAAAGTATGTAGCTTAAAAAGGGTATAAAAATCCCACTTTGAGCCTCTAAAATAATATGTTTTCTTTTGAAAGCTTTTTTTCTAGTTAAAATATAAATGTTTGCCATATTTTGATTCTGTAATGAGGATGACTGTTTCTAGTTAAATATTAAAGCATATCTATATCTATACTTTATATATTATATATAAAGGAAAACTCATATTTTTTAAAGTAAAAAATAAAAAAACTATATATTAAAACTATAAACTTTTATTATTATTTTCGTTTAACCCATAACCCATATTATTTTCCTTCAGTTTAAGTCGTGTTTAATTCTCAAAATGTTAAACTTTTATTATTTTTCGTTTATAACATATAAACTTTTTTCATCACTACAACTATCTACCGCTATAAAATCGCGTTGCTATACACGGGTACTCGTCTAGTAAAATTTATAATCCCCAAAAAATAAACCCACCTCCAACTCATTTCTTTAAAAAAATAATATCATAAAAACCGTAACTCGTTAAGCAAAAAAAATTTACAATAACGCAATGAATATTTAATTATTTTTTAACAAATGAACACTTTGATATACTTTCAACAAACTCTTTTCTAACTCTTTTACGTTCTTTATTTATTTATTTTTACTTTTTTTTTTGGTTAAAACTTGCTTGATAAATCTTATGTGATTTAACTTTGATTTGAAAGTTTGAACATCTAAAAGCTTAAAATCAACATAAGTCTTTCTACATAATTGCACAAAATTCACAGTTTGTTTTACTGAAAACTAGACTTTGAAAGTTTAATAACAAGTAAATAGAAGTCCAGAGCTACTTACAACATCACAATTCAGCTTGATTAAATGAAACTTTGCTATGAGAATAGAATATCTATGTCAATAAAGCTAATTAAGCAAGCAAGTAATACATGTTTTAAATTGTTAGTTGTGAAGTTAATCTATATGTTTAGTGATACATGTGTAAGACTAGAGATTTAAGTTATATGATTACATAAATCCAGAGGGTTCTATATATTTTGTTGTATAATGTATTTCAGATGATCAATTGATATAAAGAAGCATAACTTACATAATATAAAGCTTAAGATATTTTTAACCTTATAGTTGAAAACTAAAAGTAATAAATAACAAAGTAGTAGTTTTTCCTAATATCTATAATGTAAAATTCACGTGCATGTGTTTAGCGACAAGAAAAACATTTAACTTCGTATAAGTACATTTCAACGTATAATCTTTGAGATAACGATGAAAAATGTTTGTGACAATCAATTTTTCTATTGACTAATATAAGAGAGCTCAACTTCAGAATCGAGTTCTTCTATTGGCTAATAAATAAAGTCAAATTGCCGTTTCTTAGTCAAACTATCTTTTATCCACCAAAATAAATATATATGAAAATGCATATGTCGATTTTGTAAAAAAAAATGTAATTAATAAAATTTTAGTTGTTAAATTTTAAATAAATTATATGAAATTAAGTATAAAACTTAATAGTTTTCATGGTTTTTAATATTTTATATACTAAAAAAATAGCCCCCTTAGATTAAGTTCATGTATATGCACGTTATTGTAAAGTAGACGAGTACCCGCTTCTGTGATGACCTTTACGTTGCGTTTGGTATGCATGAATCGAAGTTGGAATGGAACAAATTATTACAATGAAATGAAAAAATTATTGTTTGTTTTGAATTTTGTAATGGAATGGTTTATTCATTTGTTCATTCCATTAGGTCTATAACCACTAATTTCATTACATAGCCACCCCCTAGTTTTTTCTCATTCCATTACGACATGGAATCACATTTTTTCATATTTCATACGTAAATGCTATATTTCGTTCCAACTAGGCATGGCAACGGGGCGGGGAATGTCGGGGATTGTACTTCCCATCCCCATCCCCGTTTTCCACTCTCCGTCCCCATCCCCATCGGGGAATTGCTTACATCCCCATCCCCATCCTCATTGGAGATCGAGGATCCCCGTGGGGATTCGGGGATTCTCCACCCTATGAAAGAACATAAAAATTCCAACAACTCGTCGAAAATATAAAGAATTTTGACTCATAAAGTACCTCAACAAACGTATATCGCACATAATTAGATTAATTAAATTTTCAATTCAACTTTAAAGCATTGTAAACATTGTAACACCACATATAATATAACAACAATATGTATTATATGTGTGTATCCGGACAAAATAGTTAAGTAATATGTAATTTGTATTTATACTTCTAATTCTAAATGTGTTTGATCCAATAAATATCACATATGCATATAAACATATCTGTTGATACTCATAAACACATGTACATGTACATATACAAGTTAATCGAGTATGGATAAACCATATAAATTTTAAATAATTATACACTAAAAAGATCGGGATCGGGGCCGGGTTCGGTGATTTATATTATCCACATCCCCGCCTCATCCACGGTTTAATATTTTAGGGGATTCCCCATCCTTGTCCTCATCCCCGGTCAACTCGGGGATTCCCCAGTCAAATCGGGTTTGGGGATCGGGTCTCCATCGGGTCCGGATTTTTTTGCCATCCCTAGTTCCAACATGGCAACCAAATAAGTCAATGGAACAGTAATGACTCATTCAATTACTATGTTCATTCAATTATGTCGTCGATTACAATCCTTTATCAGTCTTTTACATCTAACCAAACAGACCCTTAATTATGCTTAAGGCTCAATTGTAGCGATTGCGAGAAATAATATTTTTTTAGGTTGGCTCCGAAATATAATGAAAATTTGAGGATTTTTTTAATTTTTTTTTAATTTTTCTTTTTAACTTTTAGTTTAATGGTAGATGCTATTATCTTTTTTTTTTAATTAAGCGTATATTTGTAATTTAACCTTTATTGTTTTAAAAGTTTTTAAGTAATTATATATTTCTTTTTATATAACGAGTTATTGGGATATGTAAATAAATGTATAAGATTGTACATATACGAACAATTAATATTATTCCTCTTTATGTGTTTAAAGATATCCGTATTTTTATTTATTTATTTATTTATTATTTTTTTATGCGTTCAATAATGACTCAATATTCGTTTTTATAAGCTTAACTCGTGCATACACGAATTTCAAAATTAAATATAGCTAAATTATTATTAATGAGAATATGAATATCAAAATGTAAGGATGAGTTATAACTAGGGCTAATTACACGATAATGTATCATAGTTGTCATGATTTCCTTTTATATGTATCGAACAAATTTTTTTGCTAATCTATGTACCAAACTTGATTTTTTTGGTATTTTTTGTGCACTTTATTACCATTTTGCCCTCTTTGGTTAATAAAATGAGGGGTAAAATGGTCATAAAGTACACAAAAAATATCAAAAAATCAAGTTTAGTACATAGAATAACAAAAAAATTTGTTCGATACATATAAAAGAAAGTCATGATAACTATGATACATTTAGAGACTATTAGCCGTTATAACTAAACATTGAACACAAATAGTTAAAATACACTTATTACTTGTACTTATGGTCTAAACCACGTATGTAAAATGTCACAATTACATAGCATTAAACACGATCAAATTTTTCTTTGCACATACATATGTTAAACTAAAATT
Source organism: Artemisia annua (assembly GCA_014162995.1). Taxonomy (NCBI): domain Eukaryota; kingdom Viridiplantae; phylum Streptophyta; class Magnoliopsida; order Asterales; family Asteraceae; genus Artemisia; species Artemisia annua. Next base: position 134,894 of record LBNU01005187.1, on the reverse strand, counting down.
TTAAAGTAAATGAGATTCATGTATAAACATTGTTTATGCACGATACCTATAAGTTGTTACAAAGTTATTTTCGTAGAGGACATTGCCCCAGGTTTTGCAAACTTCCCCCCGGCTGCTTCTCATAATTTAATGTTTAAAATAGTTTTGCAAACTTCAGTAGCAATTTCGCTAAAATGCATGCATCATGTGAAATGATGCTATTCGCCTAATCACATATTAATGGCCATTACAGGATGCTAAATCATCAAGCTCGCCAAAAGGGTTGGCCAATCATAATTAATTACCATTTAGTTAGTTCAAAAATAATACTGTAGTTAATACTGACTACATTATGATTTTGAAAACAATCTGATAGTTTGAACTCTACTCAAGTATGGTTGGAAATTGATCATTCCATATATTGATAAGAAATACAATAGCAAATTGTAATACGGGGTAACAGAATTCATAATCGTAGCATTCAAAACAAAGACTTAAAATTTTGTAAACAAAATAGTTGAAAGTCCCCTTTTTAAGGGATTTTCTTTTTTCTTATCAATATAGAGTTGGAACTTAGCCGATGAGTGGCATTTTCTAGGGGCAGAGGGGCTCACTCAAGGTTCAACCTCTTCTTTGATTTTATTTGAGTTGCTTTAATCACTTTAATCCTTATTTATCTAATAAGGATTTCAAAAAGTAAAAATTGTTATATTATTTTATTCTTTATTTATTTTCTCATTGTCGTGTCGACCGCTTGTTTTCGATCTTTTTTGTTTTCTTTGCTCTCAGTACTGTTGTTTTCTTTTTTGGTAGCCAAGAAGGAAGCCTTTCTCTTCCGGACCTTCCGGCGGACCGTCACACTCTCACTCCCGGAAGGAAGATTCCTTCGAGAACGATGTGACCATCAAAAACGGTGCCGTTTTAATGTTGGACTACTTTCTCCTTGCATGGCCTGCTATATCGACAACGGCCCAATGCCATTTTAACCGGCCTGTGGCCCAGTGTAAAAAAAATTTGATAACATTAATAAGAACTGAAGAAGCCAGAAGAATCGAGAGGCGGTTATCTCCCGAACCTTCTTCCACTGCACAAAAACAGTACAAAACAATTCTAAAGAAGATTTGGACCATGAATTTGGTAGATGAAGGGAACATTGAAGCCGTTGCTGTAACCGTTGATTAACGATCGGTGATGGTGAAGATGAGGTTTGATCTAAAACCCACATCTTCCGGTCGTCGGATTAACCCGAAAGGACTCACAGGTAGCGTGCCTTTGTTATCCTTGTAAGTTGAGTACTTTAAAGAATATATTTATGTAAAGTTTGCTTTAGGTTTGATGGAACTTAAATAAAGCTTTTTGAGCTTATCTTTTGTATGTTGAACATATATGTAAACAATATATTAATGACAAAGCAGTGGTAGCTCATAAGGCAAAAAAAAAAAAAGAAAAAAGAAGCTTTATGTCTTTAGTAGTTATGGGTTTAATCTGCTTATTTTTAATTTTGATTAATTTTGTATTAAGTTGAAAAAAAAACGTTATTTATTTTTTGTTAAGCTTCTGTTTTTTTGTAATAAAGACTCAATCTTGATTTCCGGATTGTGGTTAACATAGATATCGGCTTATTTGTAGGAAGGAACAGCTATTCAAATTGTTGAAGCTGTTGTTGGACCTCTAATAAGTGAGCTTCGAATGGTTCAATGGTACCTGTTGAGGTACAAAAGTTTGGTTGATTATCACTTCAAATTTTTTTTCCCTTTTTTTTTGGTCAACAAACAATTGCTATTATGGTGAATATTGCCTATCTAATGTATCAGTTTACACGGTCTTTTGGCGCTGCACTTGAATGTTATGATTTGGTCTTAAGCGGTGGAATTTTTATTGCGGTTGCGGATTGGTGATAATCAACAAGTCGTTAACATGACGCGTGGATACTAATCTGAGCTTCGTAAGTTCCTTTACTTTATTTTGACATGCTTTCAAATAAAGGTTTCATCTTTCATACAAACTGGGATCGTGTTCTATTCGTATTCGTATGATGGGACTTTTAGACGATGGGATACCTGTTTGTATCAGCAGGTGGTTATCGATTGCATTTTAAATGAAATTGTGATTTGGTTGTGCTTTGCACGGTTGGTTTTTAGTTTTGTATAAATATCGTGGTAAAGTTTGGTTGATGTTATTTACATGAATTGCAGGTAGCCTATTTTAATGCTGGTCCGACACAAGAAATATTCATCTTTTCATTTGTTGGAACTGATAACTCTTTCTTGCTGCAGGTTGTAAATCTCAGGTAATGTTAGTTTCATACTTTCATAGCTTTTATTGTCCTTTGTGAATTCAACTCTGTCTACACTCAACATGTAAATGCACATGAGAATTAGGAGAAGTAAATAAGGTTGCTTTGGTATGGATGGATGTTCTTCTCAGAATTTCATGGATGTACATCGGGCTGTGGATGTGCCCTTGATTTCATCCAATGATATCGCCGATACTTTCTTACGTAGTTCTCTCGCTTTTCGGGTCTCACTATTTCTGCAATCGGAGATGCAAATTCGTTTTTTTATCGTTGTTGTTTCAGGTGAAGTTGGGTTCGGGAACAGCAGCGGATGGGCTGATACTGTTAACCACGGTCTGTTGCCATATGTCTATCAATGTCTCATTCAAAGTCTCAGTCTCATTTTTTGGTGGTCACTGCTTCTGTCATTAGAGATGTTAATCTCTCTTTTGCCGTCATTGTTTCAGCTGAAGTTGGAGTCATGGCCAGCAGCGGGATGGTTGGTACTTTTAACGACGGTTAGTTGCTATATGTTTATCAATGTTTCATTTAAACCTCCGGTTTTCACCTTACTCCTTTATGGTTTACTTCGTGTTGGGTCAGCTGATTAAACTTGCGACTACTTTTTCTGCAGATGTAACACGTGCTTCTAAAGACCATCGGTCTATGGTTCTGTGCTCACACCCGCCAACCGCTTCCATTAATCGTGCTACGATGGGTACATCTGCAGGCGAATCTACAAGCACTCACCGACGTATTAATAATGTTTTATCATTGCCACTTTTTTTATCCTGATATTTTGTGTTCGCCGTTACACTAAAGTTGTTGACAGATTTGTGTTGCCATTTTCTTTGGTTGTAGCTTGGTGGAATGCGTCACGGGCTAGACAAACACGGCCAAATACTACCACTGGTGTCCACGCGCAACCCAGTTGAGGTATCATTGGTGCCTTTCACTTATCATCACTATTTTTATGGTTATCTTTAGCAGGTTTTGTGATTATCGGACAAGTTTTTACTTATGATCACCTCTTGCAATATGCTGACAGATTTGTGTTGCCTAAAATAACTTTACAGGTATGTCAACTGGTACCGCCTCCGGTAATACAAAACGTTCGCACGTACCGATATGATAACATCGAACAGGGAAAGCAAAGGAACAGAGTTACAATCGACGAGCTGCTACGAGAAGACCCACGCAACCAGACAGTAAGCAGTCATGTCAGCATATTTCCTGTGTAGAAAAGCTTGGGTCTTTCTTATGTTCCGTCTTTGCCTATGTCATTATCCTTCTTCATTTGTTGGATGTGAATCTGTTTATGATAGTCTATATTCCCATTATTCTTTGTAATTTCTTATGTTCCGTCTTTGCCTGTGGCTTCCTTCTTTGCTGTTAGTGTTTTAAAATTAACCACAACCTGTTTCAAGTTGTTTTATTTTAGTTGTTATTTGTTTAAGGATTGATGATGCTATTCGAGTTTACCTTTAAATTTTTAAATGTCAATCTGTTCACTATAAATAACTGACCATCATTTTAGCTTATTGTTTTATTAGATTTTGTATTATGTTAACTCTTGAAACGGAATGGGTAAGAATTTTATATAAACGTCGATGATTTTCTTTATTCATAATTTGACTACGGAGTTGATTTGAATATGTAACGATTGGTTTTTTAAAAGCAAATTCAGTTATACAACTTCCGCTTTTGCAGTAAAACAAAGTTAAGCCGTTGGGTCTATGTATGCTTTCTACTGATATATAATTCCAAAAGAGAAGCTTTTGCAACTATCTTAGATGTTTGGCGGAAGACTAATTCGTCTACAGCGGCAATGGAAGAAGGCAGCGTTGAAAAAAGAAGAAAGCCTCATCATCAGGACCACAAAGCCTATTGAGGAAACCTTCCTGAAGCATTGCTGCAGTTGCCTCATTTGATACAAGAATAGTCAGACTTTTTCAACATGGGTAAAATGATGTTTTCTAATCAATGTTATGGCTGGTACGTTTGATAATATTTTTCTACTTAAAAAAAATATTGTCCAATGATCAATGATGTAAAACGACGCCCCGCCGCAACGCGGCGGTCCGGCGCCCACCTCGTTGATGGAATGATGGAGCATGTGGGCTCATACGACAAGTTGAATAATGAATACATTACAGAAAAAGAAAACGCCCTTTCTAGCATGTTGAAGTCGTTGGATCAAGTTGCCCGATTGAATACGTGATCAAGATTCATGTAAAAACTCAAACAGAAAAAGTCGATAAAGCATAAATGATTTACATCATGGTCTTCTCTAGAAGTTGTATAGAGCCACCGCTCGACAAGCCGAGAAACAAAATTTCATATATTTCTACTATACAAGATTTATTCCCAAGTACAAACAAGCCCAATTTATCATTTAAAATTTTGGTCTTTATCATTACTACATAAATTCAATAAGGGGGTGTTTGGTTGAGGCAATTTCAAGGAAATTGGTAGGATTTAGAATTGAAATTTTCTTGTTTGGTTCACAAGAAATATGTGGGCTCATGGAATTTCATTTCCTTTTCTTGTATTAATTGAGGTAAAAGTAGGGCATTAATAATTCCCTTCACATGGGAGGCATTTTCATTTCTTTGAAATTTTAAATAGCACCATTTAAATATCTCGAACCAAACGCCCCCTAAGGATTCAATTTAATAAGAGTAAACTGCAAAAATGGTCCCTGTTGTTTCTTGAGATTGCAAAAATAGTCACTGTGGTTGGCTAATTGCAGGCGGCCTCCCTGTGGGGGGAAACCTTACATCATTTTGGTCCCTGGGTGCTAACGACGTTAGTGAGAGTGAGTAAGTCAAAATATCATCATAATTTCTTACGTATCGCTCATAAACTTCAAAATATCATATGTATCCAATTCAATTTCACAATTTCATATATATCATTTATAAACTATTAAAATATCAAATATATCCAAATTGCTAATTCAATTATTAATTTTACTCTAAAATTTAACTTGACCATATACCCTCTTCTTCCATCTCCTACACCATATATTCAGAAAAAGAAATGGTAACGAATATGATATCTCTATAAAACATTTTCCTTAAAAACAATATATGTTGAAAATAAGTGATATCTTTGCTACAGAAATGCAAATTTCTCTAAAATCATATCCGCGCGGCCTCACCCAATTATGAAATTAAATGATTTTTGATATCAAAGTGGGGAGCTAAGTTGTCAACCAAGTTAGATATTTTCTTTAGCAAAACACAGAACTAGATATTGATATGTCTCGTTTATCCAAAATTGGGTGGAAGGGACCTCAACATCTTTTGACCTTAAAATATCGTTGACATCCATTGTGCTCTTGGCAATATCGCTCCCACTTGATATTAGCAAACAAACAAGACACGAAAACAATGAGAATTTATTTTCAAATATAAGCATCCCCATCAGAAGACTTTGGGTCATTAATAGCGCGTGGTACACTGCACTAGATCTTAAGTGTTTAGGCACTACTAAGAGCATCTCCCATGGTAAACCTTTTAAAAAGGTTTATAGAATTTTCATGTCATATGCTTTTAAATTTCTCATTTTATAAACCTATTATCACTATGCTTAAACTTCTTAAAACTTTATAATTTAATGAGGTATTAAATGAATTGCATGTATTTAGTTGCAATGAAAAGGTCTATAAACTTAGACCTATTTCATTCCATGTCATCATAAACCTCACCTCACTGTGGTGACTCAATTTATAAACCTCTTCAAATTTTATAAACCTTTTCATGAACCTCTTATAGTGGATGCCCTAAGATCTATAATTGACATATGAGGAAAGTATATATAACGTATGTAACTAATTAATGGAACAATAAGTCGAGAAAGTTATATTACTCCCTCCGTTCCATAATAATTGTCCACTTTTACTTTTTTAAGTCTTTTGTTCAACTTTTACCATCAATTTTATTATTTGTGTTATATAATACTTGATGAAAATTATACCAATAGAAAATGCATTTAAAACCCAATCCATTCATATATTTTTCATCAAGTATTATGTAACACAAATAAAAATATTTATGGTTAAAGTTGAATAAGAAAGACTAAAAAAAGTCAAAGTAGATAATTATTATGGGACGGAGGTAGTAGTAAATACAGTAAATAGTAAGAATAGCAACAAGCAGAGCAAATAATGAATATATGAATGGAACAAACCTAAGTTAAAAGAGAGGTTCAAGCCTAAGCCCTTTTCTCTAAACACAACAAATTTCAACACAAAGACTTCAATAATTCTGCATTATATAATAGAAACCATTTTCTATATCCCAAATAATTAGAACAAATGGAGTCATCACATTCAGTTTCCAACCAGGAGCGGCTCAAACTGCTGGCTCTCCATATACACATCATAACTGGGTGGAATATTGACGGGTGCGTATGAATCAAATTCATAAGCAGGTAATGGTACATATGCTGGTAAAGCCAACACATGGGGATCTTCAGGCGTAGCTACAACTTCGTCTTGTTCGAATGGTTCTGTCCCGTTGGAAACAGCGTCAGGTGCTAGGATATGACGAAAAATAGGTGACGTAAGCTGTTTTTAAGCTTTTCGGATAAGCTGGCTTATCTAGGACTTCTGATATTAAATTAGAACATGAAAAATGATATTTTTGATGAGCTAAACTCGTCTCACGATGCACGATTTTCAAAACGTTAATGGGCCCTAAACTTAAATATCACTCGTTAAAGGCCCATAAGCTAAAAAAATAAGCTTTACACCATATAAGCTGTTGAAATAAGCTTTTTATAACTCAAATAAGCCTCAGAAATTTTTATAGAATTTTTCTCATAATTTTTGTAAACTTTGGACTAAAAATGTAACGCGACAACACATAGAAGGACTAAAATTGTCAAACTATGAAAAGTATGGACTGAAACAGTAAAAACAAAATCTTAAGGATAGGAATTGATATTATTTAATATTCCAAGCTCAGAATTGATTATTGGACAAGTAGAGGACTATAATTGTAAGTTATATATAAAAAGGACTAACGGTGTAACGCTAACGTCGTTAGGGTAAAAACTATAAAATTGAGAAAAGGACGAGGACTAAACATATTCTATTTAACATTCCTAGTTATTTTCTATTTTGTCTTTTATTCACGTCACGTGCATATTTATTTCATTTTATGTATATATTATTTAACTTTACGTTAATAATATATATAACGATATTTAAACTCATATTCATTACATATTATTTTCATCATCATTAAAAAGGAAGAACTTTGGAAATAATAACATATTTTGTCATATTATTATAAACGTAAGAATTTCATTTGCATATCATCTTTTCATCATAACGATTAATCATTATTCATTAATCGTTATTCGTTTCGTATTTACCAAATAGTATTTGGTTAGAATCTCAGATAAATTTATTTATCAGGTTGTTAAGTGAAGCCGTTATCATAATCTCATTCGAATTTACTTTTCATCATTTCCAGTATCATTTAAGGTGAGTCATAGCCTCACATTTACTTATTTTTAAACTCCGTGAGGGGGATACATGTTATAAACATATCACAAGTAATTTTCTGTATGCTACCTCATTTGATATATGCCTAAGTTAGCTATTGCCACAAGACCCTTATTCATGAGCCATTAATCACTTGTATGTGAACGCGAATATAGTGAATAGATCTATTTAGATTTGACAGCCTATCCCACTAATACTGGACGGAATGCCTTTTGGTTAGTCGTATTTGTCGCGATACATTATATTTGAGTAAAAATAGGAATTGGCAAATCACCTATTACACGAGGGCAATATTATCATCATTGACTTGATGATCACCTCTGTTTTACGGTACTTTGTTAACGTTTGCGTGTCATGAGACTTAGGGCAATATATATACTGCAATATCAATTTTTCAACTGATTCTATTCCCAATACAATCTTACTTGTGTATCGAACTGATTATTAAATTTCAAACTCTATGATTTCACTCAACAATTTTGTTGACTTTAAGCATGTTATCTCAGGAAACTAGCAGGAGCAGCAAGCATGGAGCGGGCAAAATGGCAAATTATCTACTTTTCTAAATAATGGTGTAAAATAAAGATGTTTAATTCAGTTTAAAACATCAATACTTCTAAGTATTTGATTTACTCTGATATGAACTTTTGTAACTGAATCTATAATAATGCAACTATGTTTTCAAAACGTCTCTTTCGAGCCGTTTTCTATCATTATGACTTCGATCCTCATCGTAACACCCTAATTACTATTCCGCTGCTACATCACAAATTAGGGGGTATTATAGATTGGTATCAGAGACATCGTTATAGAGAACCAAATATTTTCAAACATTGAACTATAACCACACTTTCAAATAAAGTAAATTTACACCATACTATTTTTTCGCCCGCCATGCCTGTTGCTACCATGCTCAGTAAGTTAATTATTAAAGTTATGTTACTTTAAGATTTGGTATATTAAAATTTTACATCTTTTATGGTTATAAAATTCTTACTTTTACTATCTACGGATTATTACAGTATTATGTCGATATGAATATATCATCAGACTCGAGTTCTGAGACTTCCGTCGCATCTTTGGTCAGATCCAACCGATTCGGATGCGGGTTGCATCCGATCGGTTGGATGCCTTCTGAAAATGGTTTCTTTGTCCTTTCTTTGTCGATTCACGTCGCATGTGTTGTCTTTCTTCGTGGCATGACTTTATTCATTAGAACTTGATATTTCTTTGATAAATATGTGTAAAAAGCTCGTCTCTATCAAATCCTTTTGTCCATGCGTCATTTTCTTCTTTCTCTTTTCTCTCGAAACTCTCCAAATGTGCATGATCACTTCATTTCTTCATTTTTAATCACTTTTTCCTGCTTTTGGCTATATTTGCATGTATAAACACTTTTCCACGATTAAGTAACAAATATATACAAATATGACCAATTTCCATGCATAAAACCAACAATAACGCTTCAAAAAACATGTTAATTTTGAGCGTTATCAGGAAGCGAACAATCGAATAGATAAACTAAGCTTGTTATATTCATAAATCAAATCTGAAGTTCACAAAATTACAAGCTAGTTTAGAATGTCGTCACTAACTGATGACTCATCAGTTTAGTGGAAAGTACAAGATCCTACGAAACTAAACTAAGAACGATCGCGCTCGGCGCACATCTGATCAAATGCTGCTGTCATCCCTCCAATGGCAGCCTCCAAATGAGTCACACGAAGTCTGAGCTCGACGTTCTCTGCCATCACTGCTCCAATCATGTACTCAGCAGTCTCAATCCTCTGCCACTGAGCACGCTCAGAACCTCGAGCTCTACCATGCATCCTATAAGTCTGGTGATGACCACTCCTCAAGTCCCTCACCTGAGCTCCCAACACTCCGAGCTCTCTACCATGCATCCTCTCAAAAGCCTCAAATCTAGCCTGGAGTCCAACTCTCTCCCTACGATCACCATACAACTCCTCAAATAACACACAAGCAGCCCTGTCAATCGTACCAACACGCCTCTCTATCCTCTGCAGGCGGTCAGACTGCTCCAACCTCTGAATCTGATCAGAATGAACCTCCAACAATAAATCCTGATTAGCTAACTGCACATGTATCTCCTGTATGGCAGTCAGCTCCTCACCCATATCTGGTGAATCTGGATGTAAGGATACTGCCTGTGAGGACGGTGGGGAAGGTATCGGTGAAGTAGGTGGCACGAATGGAGGTGTGGATGGAGTATACTCTGGACTGGCGGCCTGAACTGTAACACATGGAATGTCTACCCACTGAGCAACCCCTGAACTCTGTACCTGAGCATCCCTGGAGCTCTGTCCGATCTCAAATATACCCTGAACATCCTCCATAACACCCTTGCCATTAGATGGCACATCCTTCTCTAACTCACCATCAATCTGCATATCACCAGCAGTAGGCTCAACCGGTGCTGTCTCAACCTGAACCTATACCGAATCAACTACTGGATCCTCCATTGGATCCTCCATCGGATCCTCATCCTCATTCTCTAGGGTAAACTATGTATGGATAAGTTTGGCTAAAAAGATCGAATAGATGATCAGGTGCTAGTGATGGTAAAGTATGATGGTGTATCGGGGATATATCATCTGCAGGTAGAAACTGCTGGCTCTCCATATATACATCATAACTGGGTGGAATATTGACGGGTGCGTATGAATCAAATTCATAAGCAGGTAATGGTACATATGCTAGTAAAGCCAACACGTGGGGATCTTCAGGCGTAGCTACAACTTCATCTTGTTCGAATGGTTCTGTCCCGTTGGAAACAGCGTCAGGTGCTAGGATATGACAGAAAATAGGCGACGTAACAGATGCGACGGAAGTCTCAGAACTCGAGTCTGATGATATATTCATATCTGTTAATACAAATATCGCCTAAAAACGTTATTTATATTTTACGATCTTTGCTAAGTTTTTTTAATGACAAAGTACAAACTTTAGCTTATAGTAAAACATCACTTTAGTTTTAAGTCTTGTATAACTAGACTTTACATTTCTTTTTAAACATAACATAGGTTTTACTTCTTTAATAAGAAAGTGTCACATCTCATCAATATGCATTTATGGAAATTTTATGTGTTTGACCATCTATGGTTCTTACACATTTTTGGAAGCATTCCACATTGAGTCAATGCATGTACTAAGTTGATGTGACCTAGTTTGTCTTGGAGAGATTTATTGCAAGTTTGGTCTGTCAGCTCTGGCGGAACCCTGGAGGTACACGGGTGGAACCCTTCTGAGGGTGCCGCCGTTTCCGCCAGAGTGCTGACTTTCTTGGGTATGAATACCAAGGCACTTGCAAGAAATCCATTATCACTTAGAGTCATATTTCACATACTTTCTCTCATCTAACTGAGTAAGATCTAACTTGTGTGGTTCTCTTGTGTAGCAAAGGAGTTCACATATTGATCTAAGAAGTTACAAGTTTCAACTCAAAGTTGCAAGACTTGATTAGCTTTGTTGTGTATAGACTTTGGTAGTTTATACGTTTTTATTTCTCACCTCTATATATATATACTCAATACACTCTATTTCACACCTTACCTAAACCTATACAAAATCAACACAGTTCTTACTCAATATTAAAACTCAGAGGTCCATTTTGGTTGCACACTCTTCTACTATAGTCTTGATATTTAGAGATAACTTAATGAAGTCGAATACTTTAACACTAACTATAAGAAAAACGATATGATAATTAATCTATCAAAAGACATACTTACTTAGATAACCTTAGTCGTTAAAAGTGATCAGAGCGTGGATCTTGCACTTAATTTATCTATTCTTTACATGACTAAAACATGCGGACTTGCTATCTCTCCATAGTAAGAGATTATAGCCCCACTATTTCTCTATAAGTTAACTATTGTTTTATAAACCTTAAGGGAGTGAACAGAAACTTCGTACAAACTCGCTATATCATGGACCTACGATGACTTATGAACTTGATCATATATTTATGACACTACTAATAACGGGAAACCTAAGTCTCTATGCACTTGAATTCCATATTCGCCCACTTAATCCTACACCGGAATCACACATCCTCAGATGGAATTCGCGTATCGCTATAAAAACAAATAGATTATTGAGGTGACCTCTCCGCTCGTTGGCCGTACGGTGTCAAAGGCGAACGTTATACTCAATCTAGACGACATTTATCGCCGAGAGACTATGGAGGATATCATATACAACATACAGACACGGAGAACTTAATTACAAACCAATACTTTAATATGTTAGTTTTGGCATTCTTCATCTTATATCGTTCGGTAATACAAATATGGCTTGACGCCTTAGTGATTAGAATATCGGATTTAGTGAGTATTCACTGCAGATTATTGCTATAAAACCGATCCATATAGTACTTTAAAATCTATATTTCATATATATGTAAACTACCACCCAGTCGATATGCTTGAATCTTTAGCATGTTACTAGATAGAGCTCTTTACAAGTATCGTAAAACATTAACATAACTCGAATAAGATGAGAGATGCATGCGAGGTCATAACAAGATAATCTTCATGTGTTAGATTACACAAAGATTATATTCTGAAACCATTACAAATGGGAAAGTCATGTAATTGGTGTCTCCATCACTCTCTATATTAATACTTAGAACAATCAATCGCACCATATATACATTCAATGACTCATATAACAATATAGTAAATAACCTATATTTCTAACAGAGATCAACTTACAATCCGTTCTCTTTACTATCTCGTGTTATGTAGACTATTTCGTAGCGCCACCCACACAATGCTTGTATCCACTAGATCCCGAATCCATATATCTCTTGGGGGTGTTTACAAAGTATCGACCATAAAGAAC
>LBNU01005187.1:111091-122127 GCA_014162995.1 Artemisia annua | reverse complement strand
CTTGTGAAAAATCAGGGACGATGAATTTTATCCAATCGGTCACTTTTCTATGAATCGTGTTCTTGCTCTATGACCCTTAATCGTTATCAAAAGATAATGAAAGTCAAGCACACCGTCATGAACTAAAGTAGCGTAATATATGATGTACATAGTCTAAAATGGAAAACCGGGGCATTTTAGGGAATAAATGATTTTGTATCTCCTTTTAACGTTTTGCTACTTTTCAAAGTTAGTAAAGAGAGGTGTGAAATTATTTATCCTTAAGGCGTGATGTGATTATATTGCGTGAGGACACGCAATACCTTAGTCTGGGGGATTTTGGTATGTGCTTATTCACATACCTTTTATTCAGCCATGGTTTTGTCAGAAAAGTAATAAAATGAGTTTACTGACTCAAAAATATATTTACTTGACCTTTTTCACAATTACTGTGGTGTCGGTTCGCGTGCGGCGTTGTTTTTCAGCAAATACCGAGAAACTCTCAGTAAATTACGAAACTTGTCAGTAACTATCCGAAATGGATTAATTTGTGTTTACTGACGAAAATAAACTTTTTCAGTAGTCACTGTAAGCTACAGTGTACAAATACCGAGAAACTCTCAGTAAATTACGAAACTTGTCAGTAACTATCCGAAATGGATTAATTTGTGTTTACTGACGAAAATAAACTTTTTCAGTAGTCACTGTAAGCTACAGTGTACAAAACGGTTCCCGAAAACATGTAGAAACGTGCAGAAACATGCAGAAATGTGCTAAAATGCATATACTGTTCAAAGTAATTATAATAAATGGAAATTTATTATAAAATTAGTTTATGAAAATGTACCATTTGTCACAGTCTCCCCTCCTTAGGGAAAATCCGTCCCGGATTTCAATTCAAGCCATTCGATGAGTTCGGAAAGAGATGAGGATATTTACGCTTGATCTCGTCCTCTCGCTCCCAAGTGAACTCGGGACCTCTGCGAGAGTTCCAGCGGACTTTCACGATTGGGATACGACTCTGCTTTAGTCGTTTAACTTCCCGGTTGTCACACAAGCCTCGCGTAAAATCGGCGGCAAAATCTATATAAAATAAAATCCTAGAAAGCAATAAAGATATAATGCTTGTGGAATGAATATTTGCAGATTCCTGGAGTTTATAAAATACGGGTTTAATTGAAACTTTACAATTCCGGTAGAAAAATAAAACTTGCAAAATTTTCCAAAATTTTACACTTGACGCCGTCAGCTTTTAAGGCTTGACGCCGTCAGAGTGATCTGACAGAAGTTTTAAATTTCGTTTCCAGAAAATTTCCAGAAAAACCTATGCCTTACTTCCTGAAATTCCTGCAAAATATTCATTATGACTCGATACAAGCATTTGACTCAAACAAATACTAATATGTAAGTTTATTTTATATTGTTATGATTCATGTTGAATCTTGTTCTTATAAACAAATTTAGATTTCTCATACACTTATCTTTTGCAAAATACCTTTATATGTAGTTAAGACGAAGTTAAAAGCAAAATAAAGCATTTTCACAATTCAATATGAAACATGAATTATAAACAATATAAATAAAACATACATACGGAAGCAAATAAAAACAAACAAATAAACAAATAATTAAAACTTGGGTTGCCTCCCAAGAAGCGCTTGTTTTTGTTCGAGTCATGAGCCTGACTCTACCCTTGTTTAACGGAAATCAGGGAGGTTTTCCCTACACTTAGGATTAGGTGCAGGTGAAAGTAGCGATACACACCATCTCGGTGGAAGTATGCCTCGTGAGGAAAGAGTGGTGGATGGATTATATGCTCAAAGGGGTGTGCTCCTTTCATCATGACCTTACCTAGTTCACTTTGGTTAATGGGTGAGTTAAAGTTTTCTCCTAAAAAGGGATCATCTTCTATCAACTTTGAGAGACTCCTAGTTGGGAATCCATCTTGACCTAATAAACCCGGTTTAAACCCATAATGTTTCTTGTGATCAATCATGAATGGGTGATGTAAGTATGTAAGGTCATGGTTCACTCCTATCTCAGCTTCCTCTCTACAAGGCTTAGAGTCTACTACCTTCAACGTAAAACTACCCGAACTATATGGTTTGATGGGTGGATCGGGACCTATTTCAATTCCTAAATTTTCATCCGAGGATGGAAAATTAGGTAACGGTTTTGGTTGAGGCTCCGGTTCATCAAAACTAGGAACTTCTATAGAGCTAAGAGAAAGGTCATCACTACAAGTTTTCAAACCTATATTCTCTAGTTGTGCGTGGTCCAAGGGTTCTACCTCTATTGGGGTTCCTATAGTCTCGTCTACTTCTTCCGGGTAAGTCACGGGCAGTGTATGTCCCTCAACTGATGTTGGGACTTGTGGAGTACTTAGTGGACTTGGGTTTTTCGCCTTATCCTCCATCACATCTAGATCACCTATGTGCTTATTATGTATTTTGTTGAATTCAATCCCCAACATGCACCTAGGTATCTCAAATCCTTTTCTATTCATCTCAAATTCTTGGTCCGATTCATAAGAATCATTCTCAATAACTTGATCACTATGTTCTTTTTGCCTAAAGGGTTCCTCATGTTCATCATATGTCTTAGTGAAATCTAATCCAAGCATGCACCTAGGTGGTTTGACATTAACCATCTCACAATATCAGTTGGATTCATAAGAAACTATCCTAGGTGAAGGCTCATATGGTGCATAGGTTTCACTAAATGAGGTATTTTGAGGGTTTGATGGAGCTCCTAAGGTGATTTTTTTAAAGTTTTATGCGCTTGGTCTCTTTTCTCAAGGAACTCACTAAAATCAATGCGAGATCCTGTCCTTCTTATTTCAATCCATCTTGATATATCCAAATTAGTATAATTATATTTCTTCATGTAAAACTCTAGTGTCTGATTTGGTGGATTCACGTTCTCCATAATGGTGAACGGAAGAGTCAATGGAAAGGTTTTTACGAACAAAAACACAAAGAAAAGATAGACTAAAGAAAACCTATAAAAATAAAATAAAAATCTCACTAGAAAGGAATCTAGTGAGTAGACCTAAATAAAAATAAATTTCAACCTAAACAATAACTATTCCCCAGCAGCGGCGCCAAAAACTTGATGCATGGTTTTGCAACCTTGCAAGAGGTTTTACTTCTCAAGGGATCTCGAGAAGCTTGCAATCCCCACCAGGCAGTGTACCTTACCGATGTAGTATAGTGTAGTGGCAAGTACCGGGGGATTGATCGTTCTACTTGGGGAATAGTGTTCGTTAGGATTGAAAACTACTCTATATAGGTCTAAGGGTGAGGGATGATTCTTTTTGTATTTTTATATTTTATGAAAGCAAGTAAAATCTCGGTTTTTGAAGGCGTGGGCGGAATTAGTTGCTAGTCAACTAACCCAATTAACTACAAATGCAAATAAAATAAAACAATAGTAAAATAAAAGGGTGTGAAACTTATATGGAGAAAAGTGTGTTTACTCAGATTTCATTACTCCCTAGCTATCTTTTACCGGTTGATTAGTTTGTTACAATTGTGTGGATGACGGGTTGTATTCCTTAATACCATTCGTGGGGGCGTGTACGTCCTTCCCCAACTCTATAAGCTCCTACTTCTCCCTATGGCGACACGTTTAGTATCCTAACCATGGCATCACTAATAGTTAGTTATGCATTAAATACAACCAATTAATCGTAGTACACATCCGATTCATGTTTCCTAAGACGTTCAAGCATGTTACCAATTGGAAGTTAGCCAGTTTTCTTAAGCCTAACATTGAAATCACCCATCCACAACAATTAATAACCAACCATCAACCCATAATCAATGGCTAAGTTTCATTACATCTAAGCAAACACAAGAAAAACCTAGCCTAGCATGTTAATGTAAAGACAAGCATAAGATAAAATCAAACAACACATAGACATATTGATTGTTTAATGGAAGACTTATCTTTAACTAAGCATGGATGAAACAAGGGTAAAAAACCCTTGAAAATACAGTGAAATTCGACCTAGGGTTTATCCCTAAAGTTCTCCCAAAAGTTGCACACTTAATGAATGAAAATTAGAAAACTATATATAGATTTTACAACTTGGCGGCGTCACGTTATAGCTCTTGATGTCGTCACCTCGCCGCCAAAACACTTTCTTGGATTGCTCAGATCCACTTCTGCCGCCGTCCCCTTCTATTTCTTTATGGGCCGTCTCCCTTTAGCATATAACGTGACGGCCTAGGCGTCACAAAGCGTGACGCCGACACGTGTTAATTAACTAAAACTTTCTGGAGCGTCTCGTGTAACTTCATGTCCACCTCTTTGTCAAAACGTGACACCGTCACCTTGTAAAGCGTGACGCTGTCAGGTACAATTTCCAGCATATTTTGAGACTTTGTCGTTTTCTTCACTTTTATGCTCCAAAAACGTCCAAAATGCCTCCTTTTCCAGATTTCCTCTCCAAAGTACCTAAAATGACAAAAGGAACGATTTAAGGCAATATTTGATCAAATAATTACGGATTAGGGCTTAAATGACCCCCTAAAAGCGCAACACTTTTCGCCTCATCAGACACCGAGATGATCCAAGATCCAAGAATGATGCTACGGCGTAGCCCACCTAAAGACTACGACGTAAGAAGAAACCTTAATTAGAGTTACGGCGTAACGACATTACCAACTACGCCGTAACTTATGCTAAAGGATAAGATCATGCTACGTTACACTAGCTACGCCGTAACACATTTATGAGTTACGCCGTAGCTAGTGTCGGGCCTATAAATACAACCCTAATTTCTGCACTTTGGCATACAACTTTCTCACACACAAAGTTCGAGATCGTTGGGAGCATTTAGGAGGCCATTCTACAGCATAATACGGAGCATTTCCAAGGGAGAAATCACGCCTAAACACCATAAGTTTTAGCATTTCATTATTTCATTTATATTTCGAATACATGGATTTTGTAAACATTATTTCGAGTGTTAAATTTAATATGATCGGCTAAGCACCTCTGGTGCTAACCTAGTTATGATTCTTACATTGTTTTGATTATGTTTTCATACTTTTCTTAATGATTCTACGTGTGTGCATGCTTAGTTTATTATAAGAACCTTTAATTGCGGTAGTTTAAAAGACCCGTTCATACTTGGTATGCTAGGAGAATTGACCATAAGACCCCAGCGTAGTTGAGTCGCGAAGATATGGTTGGGATGACAACTAACCACGGACCTTGTGTTGAAATTGACCATAGGACCACTTTCCGGGTCGGATAAACTTAAGTAGTTAGAGTATGGTCTATGATCATGACAACGGACCATACATGATGAGTCTAGCATGTAGTGGCACTTAATGACTCAAACTCGTCTACCGTACGTCGGCTTACTAGCATGGGGTAGTGCATGTGGTTCCTGGCAGGATTCGGGGAAGATAGGCTAGGGAACTTGACCATATCAACCTAGTGATATATGTCCGCCCCACCTGAAGCATGAGATTAGATTAATAGGAAATGTAATCATAAACAATGTAGGATGAGCAATTAGGCTAGTACACTTCTCTCTTATTGCTCACAACCTTAATTTAATTTACTTGTTTATTTGCTTTTAGCTTTTATTTCGTTAAAACATTCATTTCACTCTTAAAATCAATTAAAATCAGTGACACCAGACTTAGATATAATCCAAACCACATAGCTCTTGGGACGACCTCGATTTTACCAAATACTAGTCTACACGCGACCAAATTCTCTGTCCGTTAGTGCAAATACGTAGACCTTATGTAATCGAGACATTATAAATATTAAAACCTAGTCAGTAAAACCTGCATCATAGATCCATGCACATTTAAGTCGGTACGATTCTTGTTCTTTTGTTTCTTTGACTCTTTGGGTTTCTTTTCTATAGTAGGAGGAGTCAAAGAACACATTGGTGCATCTAGAGGCATATCCTTACTAAGTAATGCTTGCTTCCTAGCTATTTCTAATTCCTTGTTATGAATCATATCATTTGAACCATATGGTTCTCTAGTAGAAGTAGATCCAGTTTGATACATACCAGGAGCAATTACTTTAGGATTAGACAAAACTTCTTTTCGTTTTGGCTCAAGAATATGAGTTTTTTATTTTTGATTTGCCAAAAAGGTTGTTTGGTTTGAAAAGTATGAAAAATTTTGATTTTCCAACTGGCGTAAAGCAACAAACTCATGATTCTTGTTTATCATCAAAGGCTATCGCAACCCAAAACTTGCAATAAACAGCTATTGCAACACCTATCGCAACTGACCACAGCTATCACAACTTATACTCAGCCAACTGTTGCAACAAAACCCTTGAATTTTGCGAGCAAAATTCTACGAACCAAATACAAAACCCTATTTTTACGAGAGAAAGTACACTTTTTCTAAGACATTAAACCATGTTTTCCAGCCTAAATCTTCACCAAATTCATAAAAAATTTAGTATAGAATGATAGAAACTCTTTCTTAATCTTCAAATATGTTATGCTAACACACGTTTAAGAGTAATCTTGATAATACGTATGAAAGTAGAAAATATTCTAGATAGAGAAAGTTCTTAAATTCTACAAAGATCAATTTTTTACTACTAATGAAGATTGAAACAAAACTAAAACACAACTACGTGAAACAACGAATCATATTTGGCTCTTGATACCAATTGTTGTTCCAATAATATCACGTCTACTCTAATAATCTTAGTGAGATAAAGTGGGTGTGGACACTTTAGTTTAGAGAGAGGAACGAGATAAATAGTAAAAGTCTCGCATTGATAGAAAGAAGAACACACACCTCTAGTGAAACTAGAGGAGGGTATATATACACATACATAGTCTCTGTGGAAAACTAGAAGGGGGGGTTGAATAGTTTTACATCTTTTTAATTTTATTATGAAAACTTAGTTTAGTTTTAAAACCTTATTTACTTTTAAAAACTTTGATTCGCTCTTATGTGAACTCAAATCTTGAACAATATGAACAACTATATCAAAGTATGAAAAATAATAATGATGTAAGCTAAGTATATGAAATCAACAANACATACATAGTCTCTGTGGAAAACTAGAAGGGGGGGTTGAATAGTTTTACATCTTTTTAATTTTATTATGAAAACTTAGTTTAGTTTTAAAACCTTATTTACTTTTAAAAACTTTGATTCGCTCTTATGTGAACTCAAATCTTGAACAATATGAACAACTATATCAAAGTATGAAAAATAATAATGATGTAAGCTAAGTATATGAAATCAACAAATGCATAATATAAACAATTATAGCTATATACGAGAGATAAGTAAGTAAGCTAAGTATAAGTTATAGATGGAAAGATCAAACCGCGAGACAAAGGATTTATAGTGGTTCGGCTACAAGGACACCTTCCTTGCCCTACTCCACTCCCCGAGTCACCTACTCGAGAGTTTTCTTCACTATGTCAACAAGCTCCCTTATGGTGGAGAAAACCTTACACAACTTTTGCTTACACCAATTAATGACACTAAGCTAAATTTTCGAGTCCTAATAATAGCTAGAACCAATCTCACACCACTAGTCACTACGCAACTTCTTCACAACTTCTTCACAATGTCTTCACACCTTCTTCACGACTTAGCACTACTTATTTACGCCACAACTTCTTCACACCTTCACTACTTATCACACACCTACTTCTTCACGACTTAGATCTAGTTCTTCACGTCACTACTTCTCCACAACTTAGCTCTAGTTCTTCACGTCACTACTTCTTCACAACTTAGCTCTAGTTCTTCACACCGCTACTTCTTCTTCACTACTCTACCAACTAACCCACCAATCTAATCTACTTACTTATATTCACAACTATATAACTAGTATACACACCTTCTAACTAATATATATACACCTTATACACAAATGAATGAATGATTCACAAAGTATGAAACATAAACAACTTAGATGATGAGAACACACTATGTTGCAATACTTCTAGTCTTGATGAATAGAAGTATTCTTCTCTTACACTTGAATGGTTAAAGCTTGGATCACTTGGAAAACAAAAGCTTATGATTATATGATCAAAGGAGTGTGAAAGAATAGAGAGGAGATTTAGATCAGAAAGTTTGGAGTGCAGAAGGTGAGGAAAAAATGCAGGGAATGTCCAGTATTTATAGGCAAAGCTGGGGGGACTGAGGAGCGTGCCGGTCCCCTTAATTATTAAGGGGGCCGCCTAACAAAATTAAGGGGGCCGCCCAGCTGAACGTTGCCCAGCTTTGTCTTTTTGAGGGGAAGGTTTTCCTGGAACATTTTTGCCATTTTTGGTTGAAAATTTGAATTCATATATTTATAATGAATTTAGTATATTTATTTAATACCAAAAATGATTGTCTAAAAGATATAAAATGTTTGTGAGATTTTATAAAAAAATCTAGTGATTAAGAAAATATTCCTTTGATCATAAAATGCATTAAACACTTTGTTTATTCATACCTTAAGTGATTTGGATGTTAAAGTGAATATTTACGACTAACTACTTGTTTACGTCATAATTTACAGTTCAATGAGTTTACGTTTCGTGATTATCTAAACATAGAGATATCGATACAAGTTAATAATGTTTTTAGGCATTATTTATATCAACAATCTCCCCCTGTTTAATGATTACAAAACCTAAACTCATCAAGTCTAAAAATTAATTTTTAGACAAGTATTTAGTGAGTTTATATTCACTTCTCCCACTTTTTGTAGAATCAAAAAGGTTATGCCG
Source organism: Artemisia annua (assembly GCA_014162995.1). Classification (NCBI taxonomy): domain Eukaryota; kingdom Viridiplantae; phylum Streptophyta; class Magnoliopsida; order Asterales; family Asteraceae; genus Artemisia; species Artemisia annua. The sequence continues at coordinate 113,408 of LBNU01005187.1, read as the reverse complement.
ACTAGCTTCATAAATGAAGTTAGACGGGTAGAAAGCTCCCCCTTGATGTGTGCTCCCCCTCGTTCGAGGGCACCAAAGAAACGAGATATGGAATTCTTGCAAGAAAAATATTAGAAGCACAAGCATATATAGCAAAATATGGAAAACAACAAGCATAGCAAACAAATATTAAGGTCACATAGCAATATATTCATTAATTCAAAGTAATGAGTAAAAGATCCTAATTTGCCAAAGAGAGCCATCGGACTTGCTTGCAAAAAAAGGTTGGTTGATTCTTATATGAAAGTGAAAATCATAAGCATATAGTATGCTTAGATGCTTGATGATGGAGTGTTTGGAATGAAAGTAGTTGAGTTAGGGTAAGGTTGTTGGATTAATGGAGGTATATATTTGGGTGCATGGATGTTGGAGAGTTTGGTGGTGGAGAGTTTGGAGGTGGTGAGTTAGGAGCGGTAGAAGTTGATTAAGGTTTTGGATGTTGTTCAAGTGAGGGTGTTGGATGAGATCTAGTGAGAAGATACTCAATCCAAGTGAAGTGTTCATTCCATGCAATGGTTTGTTTTTAGAGAAAGATGCAACAAGGACAATTATGGACATGGTTTTCAACTTGATTTGAGTTGTAGGGTGATGAAGGAGGTTGATCCAAGTTACTTTGTGCAAGGTATAGGGCAGGAAGAGCACTAAGCTCATGGGCTTCCTTGAGTTCTTCAATGAACTTCAAGTGTTCGGAGGAAGGTGATGATGGTGGAGTGTGGTTGTTATTTGGGATGGATGTTTGGATATGCAACACAGGAGTAGCATGTGAGTTGGTAGGAAGTGGTGGTAATTCTTTTGGTGGTGGAGACATTTTTGATTATGGGTAATAATTGATGGATGAAGATGAAGGTATGGTGGAAAAGGGTGTTTCATGAGTGGAGGGTGTTTTGGTTGAGCAACATACCTTATTTCATAGTTCCCTCCTTCGTCTGTGTCAGTTTCGGTTTCTGAGCCGAATTCTGACTCACTTGCTTCAGATGGTGATGGTGATGGTTCAGGTGTCGGGACTCTCTTCTTGATGACTCTTCTTTTAGGGGTTGCAGCAGGCTTAGANNNTGGATGCTTGACCATTATGAGGATTGAGGAAGGGTTCATTTGAGTGAGCTTGAGGGTTGAGTGTATAGTTGGATACATAGGAGGAATTTGGTGTTGGATGTTTAGCAACATCATTTGGTTCGATGGGCTTTTTATGGATGTTAGGCTTTCTTCTCCAAACGGGTTTCTCGGTTATCTAAGCTAACCTTGAGGTTTTTGGTTTTGGTTTGATGGGATAGGACATGATGAGATGAGTGGAGATTGTGAGGAATGGGCGTGTTTATAGTGTAGGCTTGGTGGGATTAAGGATGGATAAAATTTGTTGGATGAATTGGAATAAAATGTGTTTGTGAATTTTGAGAAGTATAGGATGAAATGGGCTAAAAAATGAAAAGTTTCTGAAATCCTGACCATCAGATGGCCGGTCCCATTAAATAGGAGTCGGTCCCCTAAAATATTAAGGGGGCCGCCTTATGATTTAAGGGGGCCGCCCATCTGGTGGTTCCCAGATTACCAGAAATGGGTTTTTGGCAGAAATTTGTAGAAAGGGTTGTGTTTTCAGGTTTAGTTTCAAGCAAGTCCAACTCTTTGAGGCAATTATGCATGTAATAGATATTCATGCAAAACATGTCAATTAAAGAGATTAAGCAATCAAGTAATTTCATCTAGCATGCAAATATACTCATCAAGCAAGTAATATATATGGACTATGAAACAATAAACTACACCAAGTATATTCATAATTATATGTAGGTGGTAAGATTAATGAACTATTTGATGGATCCTAATGTGTGTCTATGTGCAATAAATGGGAACTTAAGATAGCATGGACTTCTAGACTTGTTACAAACAAAATCTAAATAGATAAACCATGGTCCTCTTGATTTGTTTTGATTTTCTTATAAGTGTCATGTACATAAGTATAGATGACAAATATGAGATCGTCATGCATGATTTAAAGAAACATTTTTAGCATTATTCAACAATGCAAGAAAATTAGTTTTCATGTGTTTCCTAGAAAATTAGTTTTCATATGTTTGGAAATAGGTTTGTACGTAGATTTGAATAGAATAGATTAGGTTTTACTTCAAAGTGTGTTAATGAAAGGTAAAGAAAATTTTCCCAATCTTTGGTTTTGATCAAAATAAAGTTCTGGATATTGATAGTGAAACATGTTATTGAAAAGTGGGATAGTCATTTGAAAAACTATTTTCAAAAATGTGAGGCTTTTTTTTTTTTTTTTTTT